>JAUYWG010000055.1:21102673-21115400 GCA_034779775.1 Enteromius afrohamiltoni | reverse complement strand
ACACCTCTTTCACTCTTGTGCCCTCATTTGACTCTGATCTCATCCTCTCTCACAAAGACACTAACTTGCATTTTACATGTTAATATCTTCCAACCGGAACCCTTGTGCACAGTTCCAGATGTGTGGCAAAATATGGATGAGATGAGGTCGTGCGCAGCAGGGAACATGCTGGAACATGCATCCAGATCCTCATTTATGGAACATGTCCTAGATATGCAGCTGAGAATCCAAATAAATCAACACTCACACTGTGTGATTGTGGTTTTAATGCAATTCTGTGCATGATGCGTCTATAAAAGGACTCACAATAGCATTTCAGAAAGTCTGATAGAAATATTTTCTTCTTTCTGGGGATATAATGCAGCATTTTCCAGTTCAAATAAACAATTAGCACAGAAAATAAAACAATGGATTAAGGAAAGCCTTAAAACTTTAGCTTGATTCAGCTGATAAAGAGGACAACATGGATTCAGCACCCACGTGTTTGACACCACAGGGTCACGAACGGCCCCAAAATAAACCCATGTGGCTGCGATATGAAGGTAAAGTAGTAGTCATTGAAAAAGGCTTTCGGAGCTCAGCTGCAATAAAAGTCTTCACAATGACCTCTACCTGGACTTTGACCCTAAAGAGAAACATTAAATACTGATTCCGGTGCTACTTTTACAACAACATGATCAGATACTCCTCTACAGAATCCCTACAACAACCCCAAGGGTTTCAACAAACTTGATTGTTTTCTAATAAATGCCTTTGTTAATTACAATATAGTCTTTATTTGTCACCTGACAGCAGCTAATGAACTTCATTAGTATTCAAATTGAGTGCATGGCATCTTGTCATTCAAAATGTGTGATTTTCTTCATTGGAAGACATACTGTATGTACTGTAGCAGAATATACCGTATAGTGTTCATTTTCATAATGGAGATGGAAAAAAACAAAAAAACATGACCATATCCCAAGGATTCAAAAGCTATACAGTATTTTTCTGCATGGACCAAAAAAAGACCAAAACATTTTATTTCAATTTAAAAACCTAAATTCATTTGCTACCTTAAATTTGTGATTTTTAAATGTAGTATCATCAAGAGTTGAAATTGCTCCAACTTATTTTTTTTGCAGGTAAACAAATTACAATTGCAATATGTGAGTTATATTTTGAGCAGCTTTTATTTCAGTTCAATTTCATTTTAGTAAGTTTGGTGTAAATTACACACATGGCATTTACGTTATCACTATCCCTTCAACATTTTTACATCTGACATATTTTGCCATTATTCTGATTAATTTAAATAAAATTAAGAAAAAATATGATGCTGAATTCAAAGCATTCTGAAAACAACACTTCATGCTGCCATTGGTGGCGCTATAACTTTAACTCCTAGCAGTCACATCTATGCGATCGGGCAAACCGTTCCGAGATTTCAAAAAACATTCGCAATTTAGCGTTCCCAATATCTCGAGATCATATTTTGTGGCAATCCGGTGAAAATCCTCAGAGGAGTATATCAAATTTCACAGCATGCGTTTTTTAAACAGCCCTGAATAGCCAATTTCCTGTTGGGGGCAGCCTACAACATGCTCACTGAAAGTTGTTTAGCTCATTGAGATCTATATGTGTAATGAGTTTCATATGAATACATGAAAGTATGTGTGAGCTATTTCTGAAAATGTTCCAGGGGCACCACAGAGCCCCTGCACCATGCACAGGTCACAATCTCTGCGGCATCCTGATGACTGCAGATGTGTGTGCCGATTTTCAAGACTTTCGGAGTATGTTAAAGTCCCCAAAAAGCTCTGGATACTCGAAGGAAAAATAAAAAAAAAACATTCCTGCACACTTTCGTTACGAGTACTTTGTCTTCATTCCCAGACACCTATACAAGTTTGTAGTTCAGCCAATGGCAGAGAGCTGTTTGGTTGTGAGTGATGACCTAGGTGATGTACAGGGACAGAAGGTCATTCATCCCATGGAGAATGGACTTGCCAGCAGACTGAAGCATCCTTTCCTTTTTTTTTTAAGTTGCTTTATTACTTGTTGCTTATTTTTTTGAGTGGCAGGGATCTACTCTTTCAGTTTCCCTCAGGTTATGGGCAAACGTAAACAATAAAACTCTGAAAACAGTGTGTGTTTGTGTCTAGTGAGGGTGAACAAGAGACCTGGGAAGAAGGAGAGAGAGTGAGTGTGTGTGTGTGTGTGTGTGTGTGTGTGTGATAGACAGATACATATCAAAGTTAATGAAAAAACTACACAACTGCAGAGCTTCCTCTGCTTACTTTTGCTGAATCACACGTCTCAAAAGCTGATACCCAGCAGACATTATTGGTTTATGAGTGTGAGCTGTCCATCAAGGCTTTGGCAGATACAGTACTAAAGAAATGAAGGAAATAACTAGTTCGGTCATGCCTAATTTCACACTGTTTTCGAGCCCCGGTTGGCCTGAAGCTCAACGCCTGCTTGCACACGATACACAATATTCCCAAAACTTAAAACAAAAAACAGGAGAAATTATGCCTCACGCTGCAATGATAAAATCTTTCTGAATCTCATTTAAAACAAGAAGTATCATGATTGATTCACATAAAGTTTGATATATGATCATATATAATCGGAAGAAAAATAATGAAGACATTTCTAATATTTTAATATTTACAATAGATTAAAAATGCATTGTTTCAAAATTATTTTAGTTTTTACAATGTAGTAGCATGCGTTTTTTTATACTCTATAAAATAAAGCTGCGAACTTTTCCACTACATCCACACACTCACAGCAACGGACAGACTTTAGGACAAGTACTGATACTGTGTTAGCATGGACTGACTAATGAGTAGCAGAATTCATCACTTTGATGTCTATAGTGACATGCTTCAAACATAACTCACACACATTACACATTAATGGCCAGCGTCTCAGAGGGGAGGCAGGTTAAGGGGCTGCTGTCACGAATTCAGAAATAGAATCACAGACACATCTCGAATCTGAGAACTTTTTCCAAGAATACACGATGACATTAGCTTTTATATCACATATTGTTTCTCTTTCTGCACAGGCGAATAGGTTCACAATGTCCAGTGTCTAGCCCAGATGCATTATTTTTACAAGGAAGCATTGAACAGATCCAAAGCTACTGATGGCACATTTACATTGATTTTGATAACAGTTTGCACAAAATATATGCATGTAATAATATTATATACATATATCTTTCTTAAAATAGTACAGAATAAATGCACAAAATTCACCTTTTTTTTCTTCTGGAAATGCATCTCTTATGCTCACCAAGGCTGTGTTTATGATCGAAAAATACAGACATAAATGCAATATTATAAAATATTATTAATTAATTAATACATTAATTTTCTAAATATATTTTAAAATGCAATTTATTGCTGTGCCTTAAAACTGAATATTCATCATCATTACGCCAGCCTTTAGTGTCATGCATTGAACAGATTCAAACCTACTAACTGCGACTTGTTACCTGTTCATCAGTTGAGCTACAGAAGCATATTAGGCTTTATTTGAGCTAAATTATGTCTTTGCTTAGAAGTCAACTGTGTCAGTTAATTCATGGGTAGAGAGTACATTGCAGTGAAATTCAATCAACTGTTTGATTTTAAGGGCTGCATTGGTTCCCATGGAGGTATTGATTGTCTGCCTAGGTTTTAGGAAAAAGCTTAAAAAACTTAAAAATCTAAAGGGGCTAAAAAATTAAAAGCAACAGGACATTTTGACACGACTTGAGTTAGATTAAACTGAATGGTCACTTGATTAAGAAAAGGAAAGTTAATAGAGACAATGAACATCCTCTGACCAAATTACATGGACATTTCAACCTCCCTCAGGGCTTTATAGTAGAGCTTTGTGGTTCGTTTGTAATAAGAGTTTGATTCGTTCGGTTGGTTCAAAAGGTAATTTTTTTGACATCCAGGATATGAATCATGGGGTTTGCAACCTGTGAAAGCAATTCAGATTACCTTGTGGAAGTGAACAACTACTGATGCGTATAATTGGACTATTTTAGTACTAATCAAGGCCTGCTGTATGCTACTGATATTCATCTAAAGGTAATTCTGTGTAACTCATTTTTAAAAACTGTAAAATATTACTACAATAAAAAAAAAAAAAAAAAAAAATTATAATGGGATATGTCATTTATTCCTTTAATTCAAAGCTTAGCCGTTTAGAATAATTGCTACCAGTCAACAGTGCTGATCTCACAAAAATCATTTTAATATGATTTGAAAACAGTTTTGGTGCTTAATATCTTTATGGAAACCATGATACTTAGGTTTTTTTCTTTTTCTTTCTATGATAAATAAAAATCATAGTACATTTCACATTAATGTACTTAATTAAATGTTGCATGTTACTCAGTGATTTAGGTTTCTGATGCTCCTTACTCTGTGGTTCATCCTAAGGGAAGATGTTTTACAGTTCTGAAGCACTGTGTGCATGAAAAGCAATAAAATCATGGACAAAATTCCATGGATCATGGAGAAAAAAAAAAGTAAAAAGCCTATTATGTAATGATGCATTTCTCATTGCTGCTTGTCTCCCCTAAATTACGAGCAGCTCATACCATAGTCATTTCTCAAAAGATAAGGCCGGAAGTGTGTTGGAGGAATACAACCATGAATAAAAATAGAGTCATTACAGGTAAACATCAATGCTGACACAAGTGCACCATGATGCGTCTAAGATCATGTAATTAAACCAAGCTTCTTGACCTCAACCCAATGCTCTTCTTGTGTTTGTGAATCTCATCCAGGCTGGAGCTGCATGCATGAGGACCTGGTTTCATTGATTTTGTGTCTCTGTGATTCTATGACGGTCCAGCTCGGTGTGCGTCCAGGACTTGGAGAGACACTTGAGCAGAATTAGCCTGGCAGCAGGTTCTTGGAAATACCCCAGTGAACAACTGGCACCTAACGCTGGGCAGAAACGCATCTGCTCTCCTCAAGGTGATAAACATGCCTGGTGAGGCCACCCCGAAACACCACACACACGTAACCGTTTGAGTAGAGGCCAAATAGATGACTGCAGTAGGAGCTGGAGATTGCCAACGGGATGCCAGCGAGATGCATTACCCATCACCCAACAGGGATGAATGATGAGCATCATCGCCATGCAAATACCTGCCACAGTGAATCACACCCCAGTGGAGGAGATCCGCGTGTCCTCCAAGCCTAATCTCTCGAATGCCAAATCAAACAGCTCACGGTACTAATTTACCTCTCTCCAGCTGTTCTGAAAGAGCCAGGGTGCATGCGGAGGCAATTGAGACCTCTCTGCATTGTTATAAAACAACGCTTGCCGATCGTGAACAGGACACGTACGATGATGCACATGTGGTGTGTTTGTGCGTGCTGGGAAGCACTGAGCATAATGACAATGCAGCATTACCCAGTCTTGCGTAAAGCAACGCAAACAGCCTACAGCAATAGACTTTACTGCGGGGGTCCCACTGCCAACATGGAGGAGAAAGCGTCTCGACCAGACAAACATCACATTGAGTCTGTTGCCTCAGGACTGACGAGGATGTGCTTGTAAATGGAGACCAACAAAGATGTAGCAGTCGTTTCTTGAGAACTTCACCGTCTTAGCTATTGATTGGATGCCTTGCAAGATTATCAAAAACAATGAGAGTCTGCATAATCAAACGCGATTTCATGTTTTCCTTTCTCTTTGGGGTGTTACAAGCTTTACACGTGCATAGATAACAAAGTTGCAAAGACTAAAGTGTCAAACTCAAAGAGAGATTTTTTCAAAAGTTAAAATCCATAAAAGCTGCATCATTTGTAAAGATTATCATGATTATTATTTTCAACAAATATTGCTCTGTATATAATTAATAAAGTCAATCTGAATAATGTATTGCATTAACAAGTTAAACGTCCAATCAGTGACCAAATTCCCAGGCAATGGGAAATGATGAGGACATAGAAAGAGGACGTCATATAACAGAATTAGGTCAAACAGAATATATATTCTCTAAAATGATGCCTCAGTGGATATTTGGCTGCTGGTTAGCATTATTTAATAGTGGTGTCAGCTGAGCCAAAACAATGGAAGAGACCCAACAGAATAACATGCAACAATAAAGCATTCGTAATTAGATCAGGAACATGCAATAATAAAAGTAAATAGGATCATTTTATATTTCACACAGGAGTTTCATCTAACTTTTAATTATCTTAGAAAATCTTGCCACCTGATAAAGAGCAACGGATGGTCTGATAAGCCGCGAAGATAAAATGAGCCAAACGCATGCCAACAGACCAGGAAGTCTCTGACTCGGAGGAGAATTCTGCCTAATTATATTTTGCTGGGTGGCTGAGCAGACCAGGCCTAGTTAGCACTGCACCAGTGAAGACCACAGCTACATTAACAAGAGCTGCCCTGCCTGGGACAAGTGATAATTATCATCACTAAGCCCTGAGAGAGTGACAAGGACTAGCTGCTCTCAGGGGCACGTCTCTAATGTGGTAGAGAGGACGAGCTGAGCGCTAATTATCAGAGTGAGAGAGCTCCTATCAGTCCTGTTCCTGCAGCACGGAGAGAACCCAGACACCGATCGGCCAGCGTTTTATCAGAGCGTGCACGATACTCGGGAGGATTGCTTGGACACTTGTTGTAAAATTGAACGCGCTACAAAGCTCCAGTTTCGGGGAACCGCAGGCAGACATTTTTTTTTTTTTCGAGAGGTGATAAGAGGCTGATAAACATCCAGCAGCTCCTTACAGCACCATGAGCAATGACCATACACAAAAGTTACGAATAACTAAATTAAAACAGTATAAGATAATTTCCTACTAACGCATTAAAAATGAAATTCTAAAGTAGAAATTATCAAAAAAAAAAAAGGTGTAAAACTTTAAATAATTATATATATATATATATATATATATTAAAAATATTAAAAAAAAAAATAACTTGATGATTTGATTTATATATTTATACATAATTAATGGCTTTGTCTTATTCCATCATGGTTAATCAAATTATGAATATTAACATTTCAAAAGATAAGACAAGTTTAAAAATGACTAGAAAATATAAGAGTGAATGAATACATGAACACCAGAATAAAAATAAAAGAAACAAAACATATAAATAAATGCATTTAAAATGTGAAAAATAAAATAAAATTCAATGAAAAATAAATTAGCATTAATCCTCATTTACAAGAGTATATAAATGCATCTTAATAAATCAATGTTATGTGTCTGAGCTTGACCAAAACATATTTACATACCATTCTCATTAAAATAAGTCCCTACATTACAACCCCGGTGAGTTTCAGTGACCTTGTTTTTCCCTGTGCCTTCAGTTCATTATTTCCACCTGGTGTGTTAATAAACATCCAATATATTATATAAAAATCCTGAGTTCTCCCCTTTTATTTGCCAGTTATTACCAATGTCATCAGAGTTTTTCCTGTCCCTTTTCCTAGTGGACTATAATTAAAGACTACAGTATTTGTGTGGATTCCCTAGTCTTCTTGTGCTTCCTTCTCCGTAACACCCAGTATATTTAAATTAATTAACTCAACTTATTTTAGTATTAATTAGACGTATTGCGTAACAGGACTGACATTTTGGTCTGGTTCTGGTCTAAGTGTTTCTAATTTCATCTGTAGTTAAATTCATAAATACTAATCTCTCCTACTTTCATCTGTCTTCCCTCCATTTCTCTTTCCTGCCATTAGTCTTCCATCAAACATCAGCAGGTTTTAAGTTACCCATCAGGGGGGAAGATGGGAGGTAATTACAGTAACCTAGCAATAAGCCCAAAGAGCTGCGACAAGATGAACAGATGGAGGACAGAAGAGAAGGATGAGAATTTAAGACTCTTTCAGCAGGTAATCATAATCTAGGAAACCTAGAGTGGCGTACACATTTTGCAGCATGCAGTACCTGGAAAAAACAAACAAAATAAATACAAAAAATGTAATAAAATGGGAGGGGGTGGGGGGCAGAGCGAATGACAATATATAAATAAAAATGAGACACTAATATTTCCTTCAAAACGTTCTCTCTGTTCTCAATCATATAACAAAAAAAAATCATAATCATGGCCTCAGAATACTACTAACTAGCATGCATTGATGTGCTATAAGCATAACTACTGTACAATATGATGATGAATAATGCTTTGGGGTAATTCTCAGATTGAAGAGAGTCATCAACAATGGCCTGCAGATGTGATTAGAATGTAGAACTGCGATCGTGAGCGAAGTCTACGAGGGTGAATACGATTAGACGCTTGTAACGAGCTTCTGAAAAGGTTAAAGAAATCAATCAACGACGCAACAAGCCACACTAAATACTGTCAGCTACTCACAGCTATGTGGAATAACAACTGTGTAACTCATTTTCCATGGATAACATTCATTTTCACAGTCTGTGAGTGCAGCGAGTGAAGCGAGTTTAAACAACATCATTTTCTGATTTGGAGTAACTCTAAGGAAGTTGGGAGACTAAAAAAAAAATAAAAAAATAATGCCTTGGGAGTAAATGCTCAGACTGTCTTGCGCGTTTTGTTGAGCTGCTGGTGCAATGGCAGGATAATTTTACGAAAATCTTACTATAAGCTATTTAAAGTTGCAAACAAGGTTCCAGCTGATTAGATGTGCTTTTTGATGAATGAAACTTAAAGCATTACAATGGAATGCTGAAAAACTCAAATAAATGTATTACTGATTAGAACATAATGCGAATAGGTGAGAACTGAAAGGGTCTGATTGTGACTGAATGCTATGTTTTTGCGTATTTGTCATATAGAATTTTAGTTGTTTTTTTGTTGTTGTTTAAACAACAAAAACATAAAAGTATGTTATGTGTGTGTGCATACAATTACAATTTATTTGCATGCAAAATAAAGGTTTTTGATTACGTAACAAACTGTATAACTATATTTAATATGCATGTGTAAATAAATACACACACATACTGTATGTTTTTAAAATGTATGTTTTATATTCATATAAGTGATATTTATTTATTTTTTTTCTAAAATATACATGCATATGTTTGTATTTATAGAGTGATTTTATGTTTTTATCCAGGTTGTGTGACCCAGAAGTGTTTTTGTGTCTGTATACTGAAGTGTCTCTGTATGTATGATTGTGTGTTTGTGAAACGAAGACGGGAGGTTGCTCAACTTTGACTGCTGTTCCACGGGTTATCTGTGATTCTCACTGTATGAATGTGCTTTTTTTTTCTGGGTGGCTGGTCAGCACCGGTGGGACTCCACTATTGATTTGCGCATAGCCTTGTGGGTCTGGATAAAGTGTGTGATACAAAACAGAAGCACCAGACTGAGAAAGGGTCCTGTCACAACAAAGAAAGCACCGTTCCACATGAAACGAGGCCTGCGTCCCCTATATGACAAGGTATGCGAGGATGTAAGTGCGCACAGACACACACTCCAGATTTATGTACAGACAAGAAGGATTTGTGTTTCAGGCTAGATGGCAGATTCTCTCCACTGACTCAGATAAAAAGCAAGAAAAAGAGCGAGGGAGAGAAATGTGACACAAGTAGCAAAACATGGATCCTCAAAGCAAGAAACAACTGCTATGTGTTAATGGTAGATAAGACACATGCTATCTACAAACCTGCAATGTCATTTTGCTGTTATCAACTTCTCCTAAAGGGATAAAGCTCACAAAACCAGTCAAGAACAGCTCCAGGGCACCCCAAAAGAAATAAATAAAAACAAAAAATAGAATAAAATACAACAACAACAATAATTATACTACTAATACTACTAATAATAAAGAAAAATAAATATAAAATATTGCTTTCAAAATAATGTCACGGAAAATATATAATTATTCATTTTGATTCTGTGGCAAAACATACCAAGACATAACTTTTTTGTCTGTTTGTGTGCACGCAAAAATTAAGTCAACATAATTGAAAATGTAAAATTCAATATTCTCAAAATTTAATACTCGAAAATCTGTGAACGGCATAAGGTAAATTACTATGGGCATTAGGTCATTATGTGTGTGTGAATATATATTTATAGATAGACAGATAGATATTTATTTAATTATAAGTTTCCTTTTTATTTTTTTGTTATAAAGATGTTGAAAAAGATCATTTACATTTACATAAAAAAAAAAGAAAAAGCATATATATATATATATATTAATGGCTTTGGATGTTTTTTTTTTTCTTTATTTAATCAAACCATGGGAAGAAGTGCTATTTTGTGAATATAGTTATGCTCCCGTGGACATGGACTAGAAGTACATGGACCTGTGGACTGTAGAACATCTAAAAATATGTGAGACAAAATGAGCCGGTGATTTCTGGGTCAGCAGGAAACCTCTGAGACGCATCGTTTTTGGTGAGAACAAGCAGCGCGAGCACCTGGACACGGCTGACCTGACCAGGACAGACGAAGCAGCTGCGCCTTCCAGAAAGGCCAGATCAGGATGTACTTAGAGAACAGACTCAGGTCTTTCAGCGAGTGCAGCTGCTAGAGCAAACGCAGACGGTTTTTCTACTTTTCTAAACTGCAATGTGCTGAGGGGGCAGAACCGGGCTGAGTGACTCCAAATGCTCAATCAAGGAGGCCAACTGTGTTATCAGACTCAAACTGGCCTCACTGGGGGCAGTGCTAGAGGATGTTTGGCGTAATTGGACTCCACTGGAAGCAGCATCACTGCATCCGTCACCGGAGCTGCCTGATTGGCAGATCAACATGTAAATCTGACTCTGGGCGACTTCATGGACTTAATCGTTCGGTTTCTCCTTCGAGCACAAATAGGATCGAACAAGCGCATATTTACATGACATTATGACAGTCTATCACACACACAAGTCCAGATAGGGACTCATCTTCTGTTGCCTGAAACACAAGTGAAAAAGTACTGTGCTTGCTTCTAGTTACATACTGGAATAACTTAGGAAGCATTATACCGCTGAGAAGAGCAAAGAGAAGAAAGGACACACAAGATCTATATGAACTAATAGGCCAACTGACACCTCACAGAGTGCACAGGTGCCCACTTTATATCATATTATATATATATATATATATATATATTATAACAAATTGTTTGAAAATTGTTGGTAGTTTTAAAGCAAATGTATTATGTGATTCGGTCGCAAATATTGTTGCCAAGTCACATGCCTTTTCCAATTTCATTATTAATGTAACAATTTTATTTAAAAGGACATCAGATAATAATGCTCTGAAATGTTTCAATTCACTCTTGCCCAGTTAATATCAAATTAATTTTTACCACTTTATTAGCACATTTCACTGAAAATCCTGCTGTTCAAATGCAATTTTCAGCTCATATGGGAAAAGCTTGAAGAACTACACAACAGGCTACTTTTTAATGCATCAATATGTAATGTCTCCCAGCATGCAGCATGAATTTTTTTAGCACTTTTATTCAGCCTTCTCTGAGAAAAAGGTAATTATGTAGCAGATGTTTTAGTATTGCATAATTCAGTTCAAAATTGCTCTATATGAATGAAGTCAAGTTCACTTTTGTTCCTTTTTTAGTTTCCCCTAACCTGTGGTCATCTGTGCAAGAGACCCCATATGAAAACATCCTCCCGTTTTTCAATTCAGCTCATGCAAATTCAATCGAGCTACCCAGGGTAGATAATTAAACAGTTTTAATTGTGTTTGCAGATGGCTCTTCTTGGAGGAGCTGTGCAATTGAGAAACTGACTTGAAGTAGACCTTTCAATGTCACATAATTGTGAAAATCTCTTGCACATGCAGAGAATTAACGAATGTATGAATTTGCATTAAATTTGCCACTAAATTAAAAAAAAGAATGAAAAAAAAGTAATAAAAATGTAAAAACAAAATTAATAATAAAAATAATAATTTAATAAAAAAATACAATTAAAATATTTAAATTATTTTATTTTTTTATTTTATTTTTATTTTTTTAAATCATTTTTTAATCATGTTTGTTGTGTTAAGTTATTTATTTTATATTTTTATTTACATATTTTCAATCAATCAAACTGTAGTTAGCGTTTGATGACTAGGTTAAAAATATCTTTAAAAAAAACTAACAAAAATACACAATATATGATAACTATAAAAACAAAAAACAAAAAACGTATTATTGAAAAAAAACAAACCAAAAAAACGTCTAGGTTGCGAACGTAACCCATGTTCCCTGAAGGAAGGAACAGAGACGTTACGCTCAGGTGCACCTCATCACTGCGTGAGTATAAGTGGGCACGAGCAGAATGCACATAACCCCTGGCCGCACCGCCATCGAGAGTAGGCGAGGGGCGGAGAGCCTGGCTCGCCATGATCTGGTAAGCTCCTTGTGCACCTCCGGGAAGAATGGCACTGGGAGAAAGCGCGGCGGGGCCGCATCGCTGCCCAGACACCAATCATCCAGCTGCGAAGGGTCGGCTGAAGGTGCACGCGGCAGCTCCAATTCCTACCGCAGCACGGAGGAGCAGAGCAGACAGTTTGGTATCCGCCCTGGACGGGGCACACACCGCTGTGCGGTGCGCTCCCAAAGCGGTTTTATCCTTACTGTCTGACTCACCCTCTTATGCTGCCGAAGACTTCTCAGTCTCTCGGGGCGCCGCAAAGGACACACTCAGCCCGTTACAGGGGAAGCAGTCTCCTCCTGGAGGACCACAGGAATACGCGGTGCATCAGATGTCTGCGGGGCTGTTACCCCGGGCGGAACATTTTGAAAGCTCACCTGGAAGTC
>JAUYWG010000055.1:21069917-21086666 GCA_034779775.1 Enteromius afrohamiltoni | reverse complement strand
TGGCAATGAGGGATGAACTGTCTGAAAACACAGCGGTGAAATGTCACATCTCGGTGCGGGGAACACACAAAGTGAATAAATTCAAACTTACACCACCAGAAACAATAGCTACCCAATGCCACCGTACCAAGCATGTGCCGAGGCTGACAGCTTCAGAAGTGTAAAATGAAATGAACACAACTAGCAAAGAAAAACACAGGTGACAGCTTTTCAAAAAAGCTCCTGGGGTAACGGCCCCAACATGTCGCTTATTGGCAAACTGACAAAGCAAACTTGAAATTATACAGAAAATGGGATTGGGGAGAAGGTACTGTGAGCGGGATCATTGAATTTAGACATTATAATTATGGCTCCCAGCATGCTGTGGCAGGAGTCTGTGTTATTGGCCACGGGACTGTCGAGGTGAAGAAATCATACACCACAAACAACTGGCTGAGCGTCGAGCTGAATTCTTTTCTACTTTTAATTTAGCATTATATTCTTTCAATTTAAATTTTTATTTACTAATGTGCTGGAATGGCCCCTGCCTGCTGCACAAAAAAAGAAATAATAAAAAAAAAAATCAATAGCCTAGTGCTCAAGTTAAAATAAACAATGAGATGAAAATCAAATGAACAACCAGTTGCTCTATTTTGCTTTCATTACAAAAAATAAAAATAAATAAATAATATTTATATAATTGCAATTACATAATATTATCAAACGTATAGGCCTATACACTTTATAAATTGTATATATACACACTGCCCTTCAAAAGTTTGGAAAAGCCCCAGAAAAGTGGGGTTTTGGACAATATTGGCGTAAATCCTTTTTAATTTGTGATAACAACACAAACCATGACAAAAAATATTACATAAACAGCTTAAAAAAATACTTACATTTTCGATTCATCAAAATATATACAGTACATAAAAAAAATACTTTATATATTACTCCAAGTCTCCTGAAGGAGTGCTCAAAGATGATTCACACTGGTTGGACACTTCTTACAAATATATAAATAAATATGAAATTGGCAGTGCATGCATCTAAAACATTCTCTCTCTCTCTCTTATTTATTTTTTATTTTTTGGACCCTCTCTCTCTCTCAATCGCTCTCTTTTCAGTTTTCAATACAAAAACGTTTTTTGTTTTAGTGCTTGCGGATTTTTTCAGAAACGAAACAAAGGGCTTTAACTACGACTATGACTGAATCACCGAATCATTTGCTCAACTAAATTGATTTGTTCAAAAGGGCTGGTTCATGTTCAAACAACATCTCAGACAAGCCACTGTCAGTATGAGCAAGTTGAATAATTCATCAACCTTAAATTAAAAAGAGGTTAGAGTCAGGTTTGGGTCAATTTTTATAGCCTAACTCTCGGTTTGGAGTTTGTAATTCATTGTAAGGTTGGTGCAGATCTTGCAAACAGGAGAACAGAACATCAAGGAATAGTGAAACATTTGCAAATGGTTCAGAGAAACACTAGAAGAATATAAAATAAGTTTCATGTCTCTCTCTTTCCCTCTCTACTGTTCTGTCCATATGGCAGATCATTGCATATTCCTTTTGTTTCCAGAGGGATTGTGACTAGTGTGAGCTGTCACACCCCACGCCTGTCAAACCAGGTCAAGATGTCAGCGCTTTACAGACTAAAAGTATGAGGAAAAAAACAACAGAACTTGTTTTCAACTCTTTTTCTTTGTACTTTATTTACCTATGCCATTTGCGATGTCAATAATTAAGTATCATGACATCTCTGTCACAAATCATATATATTTAATATCTCATATCTCAATAATAAATAAAATAAAATTCTTAAACATCCATAGTTTCCTAGAGCAAAATATTTGTATACATCAACTGATTAAAAAATGTATGCCATTAACAACAGTCAAGAATTGTGATTAATCACGATTAAATCGCAAATTGAAAATACTAGAGTTTACCTGTAAATGTGTTGAAATAAAGAAATACATGCCAAACTAGTTGAGCCAAACAGAACTTTTCACATCTCCGCCAGGTATGATACATAATGCTTATTTTTTTATAATCATTCTTTTGTTTTTATTTAGCCATCATCAGCATTAAAACACTTACCAAGCCACAACGCTTCAATCCCAGTAAACATTAACCCGACTATTAGGGGTGTGATGAGATGCTTATTCCACTGTACACAGCCTTCTGGCTGACTGTGGAAATATTGAGATTTGTTGCCTCACCTACTGGGCGAAGTCCGACTGCGGGGCAAGGAGGTAACGCACAGTAAGGGAACACTGAGAGAAAATAGCGCACAGATCCCGTAGGAGTGGCGCAGCAAGCCAGCACCAGCCGGTCCTCTCGCTCACCTGCTGTCCTCTTGAGGACGCGAAAAAACACAGCCTCTACACAGAGGTCTTTTTCTGTAAAACCTAGCGAATGTGACGGTGTCGTCCAGCCTGCAGCTCTAATCTATGTTAAGAGGCGCTGTGAGCCTGTCATATAGGACAAAGCAACACTCTCTGAGTGAGCTCCCAGTCCTACGGCAAGGCTTCCCTGGTATAAAGGGGATGGCTTTAACCACCTAATGAGCCAACCTCTGTTTGGAGACAGCATTCTCCTTCTGCTGTCTGCAGTAGCACAATCCGAGCTGCTGGAGCATTCTGACACTCTAAGTGCGGTCAGTGTAGCGGCACTTTCTCAAAGAGCGTACAGGACAAGCAACTCAATGCTGGGTCTGCCTCCTCCTGGGGCAGAGCTTGTGGGTTCCTACCTAATCGCGAAGACACAGTAGGAATCCTGGGCACAGCTGGCCTGGTTTTCAGCCAGACCAAGCTCAAGGCACTCTATGTAGACAGAGATGGGTCTCCTATCCTCTTTAGTAGAGACCAGTGCACTGAAAGGCACTGTCCTTCAGCACCAGATATTTTTGTTCTATAGCTGCTTCCTGAAGGGGTTCGAAGGGAGCGTGCTGCAGGCCATGTAGGGCGACAGCAAGATCCCTAGAGGGTGAGAGATGTGGTCTCGGGGATATTTCTTTTTTTTTTTTTCATCAACCTGACGCGCACCTCTAGGAAACCGAACAATGAGTAGGTGCTTACCGAGGGACACGGCCTTCACTGCATTGTGAAATGTGGCTGTGACAGCGACATGCACCTGAGAAGAAGGGGACAGCCTGCGCTTCAACTTCACTTGCAGGAAAGAAAGCACAACTGTTGCATCTCTGAGGGTCCTCTCTTTCGTGAGAGGAGCATTAGTCTACAACAGACTCATCTCTGAGAGTAAGCCAGCCTCATAGACGGGGCTTCCCGCTTAGGAGATGATCTCTATGACAGCATTGAAATGCCGGAGAAGTCTGTCTCATCCTGTGGGATGCGGGTGCCATAGGTGCCCAATCCCCTGAAAATAAGTTTCCTTCAGGGGATTTCCAGGAAGGGGCTGCTGCAAGGAGCTTTTCCTGACCTCCCTGAATTTACACATCTGTGTAAGGAGGCTCACTGGGTAAGGCGTACTTAATTCCTGGAGACCAGTTGTGTGAGTGCATCCCCGCCGAGTGAGGGAAAACAGCAGGCAATCATCTTGGCCTCGCCGGAGTGCTCCATATCAGCTGGACTACCTGGGGGTGGAGGCGCTATTCTATGGACTGTTGTGAGCTGTGGCTACATGGCTGAGAGCCCTGGAATATGAACAGCGCACAGCGATTTTTTTATTTTTTCCGCTTGACTCCACAGTAGCAGATGGTGGGCGAGTTGTGACAGGGAGCGTAGTATTTCTTTATGTTCGCGATTACCACTGTGTTGTCCATCCGGACTGGCCCGTGCTGGCACGGCAAACAACTCGAGGCATTTTTATGTTATATGCCAAAGCAGCTGGACGCCTGGCTGCTTGCCCATTGTATACAACACCCCCCGGGGGGTCGTTATTTTTACTCGGTCGACCTGAAGACCCTGAAGGCTGAAGTGCCCAAGCACTATGTCCCTGCGCATCCTTGTACAACAAATCCCGCGAGTTAGCCATTATCAGCCAGTCGCTAAGATAGCTGTTAGGATGTGGATGTCCCTCTGCCACCTCAGCGGGGAGAGAACAGCATTTGAGAGGGACAGGCCACAGGGTGTTGTACTGTTGTATGCTCGATCCTCGAACGAAACCAGCTTTATTAAAAGGTGTCTGCGTCGAGGCAAATCAAGGCATAAAAGCACATGTCCTCAGGTCGGTGGCTGAGGGTCTGCATCTGAGGAGACAAAAACACATTTGGGTCAGATGGGAACCCTGGGCACTGGGCCCGGAGGTGATGAGAATTTTTGTATTATTTTTTTCCCTTGTTAAGACTGGCTCTTTCCGTATACACAGAGGTGCCACAGGGGGACGCCCTCGTCGACGAGCAGACGGAGGCTGTGCATTAGGAAACGGGCTAGCTGGCCGAGGCGGATGTGAGATATCGCCTGGGTCTGCACCTGAACTGTGGAGAATTCCTGGGCCAAGCCCTTGACAGTGTCACCGAACAGGCCAACCTGGAAGGTGGGGGCATGGAGAAATCCAGCTCTTTTGGCATCTGGCACCTGCGTCAGATTCAGCCACCGAAGTTGCTCCTGGACCACCATAGTGGACAACCACTCTTGGGGGCAGACACCGCGACGCACTCCCGATTCAGCCTCACCATCTGACTCACCCTCTGCTGCTGATGAAGACATCTCAGCCTCTCAGGGCGCCCTGAAGGACACACTCAGCCCTGTTACGGGGGGAGCGGTCTCCTCCAGGAGGACCACAGGACTACGCGGTGCATCAGAAGTCCGCACGGCTGTTACACCAGACAGAACATTCTGAATGCTCACCTCAAAGTCCCCCAGGCGTCTCGCCATAGCACGGGAAGGACACGAGGGGAGCCGTCAAGCCAATGAGAGGCGGGACTTCAATGTAACCATGGTCACATTGAACACATTGACCATCCACAAAAGCTGAGCCACGCGAGACAACGAACATGTCCGTCCAAAGAGGTGAGGAAACTCTGCATCCAGAAACGCACGGCCAGTTTGACATTACGCTTCACTAAACGTGGGAAAATTAGCTCTTTCTCCAGGTTGCCCAAGGAAGACCTAACGCGGCAACTCAGTGCACTCAGAGGTCTTTTGCTCACTGGATATGCAAGATGACTGGCACACAAGCCTTTAAACCAGCCTGCAGGATTCGCTGACAGCCGCCCAGATGACATGCTGTCAGACGAGAGAGCAGGAACTCTTAAAATCAGGACACTTCCTCAATCATTCTCCAGAACTCGCAGAGGGGGTCTCCTGTAGCAGCTCAGATGACGAAGGCTCTGAAGCGAAAATCTGCAAGTGCATTCCGCTTGTGCCCTCTTATACTCATGCAGTGATGAGGTGCACCTAAGCGCAATCAAATGCACGCCAATATTCATTGGCCCTTTGTTTAAAGCTCAAAGGCAATTGGTCTCTCTGGCGAGTTCCCATATGTAACGAAGTGATTCGACTGAAAGGGTAACTATTTGAAATTTGTGTCAGCACGTCAAAAAAAATATGCGGCAGCATATTATATATTATTATATATATATACAATTATGAGCATGACTGTATGAACATATTAATCTCTAAAGCTCTTCAGAGCTACTAACAAACCTTTACAAGCCCACAAGAGATATTTGAAATAAACAGCTTAACCAATGTTTTCAGCGAATAAGTGTTCCCACAAAACTCTGTAGTGTATGTCTTTGTGCAGCAACCGAGGGGCTTCCATTTAAAACCACAAGGACACAGACAGAATGCGGTCATCGAAAGCACTGAAAGCACAGAGCTTCACGGAGAGTCGCACACCAGGGTACATGCAGGGTCTCACAAAATCATGTGCGTGATTGTGTGTGTGTACATGTGCTATCAGTTGTTTTAAACATACTGTATGTTACTGAGAGACACACCTCTGGTGATGTTTGTCACATCTACAGGTAGATGAGCTTTCCTTTAGGAGAAGACCAAAGACAGTTCCTTAGCTATGGAGACAGCAAAAATACTAAAGGAAAACAGAAAAACAAGGGACATACTTCTGAGAAATAGGTTTTCATCATGTCATGTAAAAACAAATTTTATTAGCCACAAGTGTTGATAAAAAAGTATAGCGAAATGATGGTGTTTCCATTAATCACCGCTATATGCGGCTAAAACCTAAATTTTGCATCTCGCGATAAGTCATAGCAACTAATTTTGGTGAGATTTTATGGATATTGGATATATTTATACAATAGGCGTATGCTTCTATCTTTACAGAAGCAGCACGGAGAAATACTTCAGAAATGTGCGCTGCAAGACTGGAATAAACACAAGCATGCAACTGACGCATTTCTATTAGGCGTATGTTCAATTGCAATTTGCGCAATTTGAAGGGTAATGGAAACATGGCTACTGTTTGTCAGTTCATTAGCGGTGGGTATTTTACACAGTTTCACCAGTGAGTTACTCGATGTATTCACTTACAGGTTTTGTTCATTCACAAATCAAACAAAGGGCTGACTTTATGACAGAATCTTTGTATCATTCGCCCAACCAATCTGCTTTTAGAAAATAAATAAAAAAAGCTGATTTCATTCATAAAATATAACAATGGGCTCTGAGGGAATCATTTACTCAACTGAATTGATTCGTTCAAAAACACTGGTTAATTCTGGAACCAGAAAAGTCACTGAATAATTTATTCAACCAAATCTTTCCACAGCATCCATTCCTTTTAATCAGTAATCATTCACTTTTGCATTGACCAAGAGTGAAAATAATTACTTTTATAAAGTTACAAATGAGCTTAATTTAAAAACTAATTTTTAATTCCAATAGAAAACAGTCAATATATATATATATATATATATATATATACACACATACTGTATTTATTTCTTTTTCTTTTTTTAATAATAAAGTATAATAAAGCACATTTTTTGCTTTATTACACATCAAAATAATGCTTAAAAACTCTCAGATTGTAGGCCACTTTTACATCTCCAAGGTTTAAAATATCACAGATGGCACAGGATCTTTCTCCATTAGAGGTCAACCACTGCTCAGAGAGAGAGAGAGAGAGAGAGAGAGAGGGAGGGAGAAAGAAAAAGAATAAGAGCAACAAGACTAAAAGAAACAGATTTGAGCATCCTGAAACAAAGAAAGCGCATCTGTATTTAGCTGCCGTTTGCTCACACTGCCTGTCATCTCCCTTAGGAACGCTTGTGAAAAAATCACTCTGCTTTATCCCTTAAGGTAAACTGGTTTTTAAATCGTTTTTCATACATTTTGTATGGCAGTTATATTTGCCCCTGTTCACTCTTTACAAGAACAAAATGTCATGGCTGGAAATAGCAACTGTCACAGCAACACGCACTTATGTCTGGTTATCAAAACACTGTCCATCCAGTAAAGCTGCTGGTTGACAGACTGAACAAGTTAAATAAAAAGGTTTTAGAAATGTCAGAAAAAAAAAATGTACTAAAAGCAAATGGTATATTTTATTTACAGAATAAACATTAGACAGGTCTGGTGTGTGAACGACTGCTTTTAAACACCTGTCTTATATGCATTAATGGGTGTGACATACTTTCTGACTGGGTCACGCAAAGGTCACAGCTTCACGCCTACCAGCACTGCATCTTTGCCCAGTTCTTCATAGAAATAGCTCCACAAATGCTCAGTCTGTATCGAATCGCTAAGTTATAACATAGGCAGTCGTGGCCTAGAGTTATGCAAAGTTTTTTTTTTGGAAAAACGTGCAAAAAATTGTTTGGGAGTCGGTGAGAAATTAAGGTAAAAATAAATGCGTATAATAAGACAATGAAAGTGATTTTTGATCTTGCATTCATGTTTACCTGTTCCTGGGTCCAATAACCAAAATATGCTCCTTTCATAACCCACAAAAGGGGACTTTAATTTCTTCTGAACTACTTCAACACATGGTTGTGATAATGACTCATATCTGGTGCTCCTTCTGGTTTTATACTAATGCACAGCTGCTGAATAAACACTTCTGAGGTGGATATACGCAGACAAGTGAAAGTATATGTGAAAGTATGAATTAACAAATTTAGTCAAGTGATGTATACTCCTACAGAAATCCCCTGCTGAGTATGTGAACACTACATAGGGTCTCTGAGCGCCTGAATGCAGCTTCACTGTCAGCACACAATAAAAAGAAGATATAGTCAAGAAAGGACAGGTAATCTTCGAAGCCATTCTGCTGAAATTCAAAAGCAGTTTCTCTCTCTTTCGCTTTTCACCTTTCCTTGCTATGTGAGTTTGGGGTATTTATTTGGGCACATCTATCTCACTCTTTGTTAGTGACAGCGCCACGCTCACTGAACCTGACGACGAGGTTAAGCTGAGGACACACCGCATTTTTTCCACTTCCTTCCTCACAACGTTCGTTCTGCTGTGACAGTGTGTTGTTTTGTTATTCTCAGCCAACTGCAGAGCTGCATCTGTTCTCCTCTGCCTTGTTAGGGGAAAGGCAACTGACAGCAAACCTCTAACCCTAAGTATTAAACTTCACATATTCACACACAGTTCACCCATCATTGTAGATATGAATGATACTGCAGACTATAAGGTAAGACTTTAGATCACTGGTTATGATATATGAGGTAACACTTTATTTTAAGGTGTCATAAGTAATTACCTAATTATTAGACTTTGTACTTGCAAGAAATATTTTTTTAAATTTTAAAATTTTTATTTATGTAATTAAGTTATGGAACAGCCTGTAATTATGGTTTGTAATTATGTAGATGTAACAAGCATGTTACAGATAGAGTCTGTTACACAGGAAGCAAACCATCAGCTTCATTAGAGCCGGAGAGAAGCCAGGAAGAAGGAAAGGACCAGCAGGGCTTCTCCAAACTGCACAGGACTGGCAGCTGTCAGTAGACCTGGGAAAGCAGCTCAAGTTCCCCAGCATGTAGTCAAGACCTTACTCAGACCTGATGTCATTCTGGTATCTGAGGCAACAAGAAATGTTGTCATGCTGGAGCTCACCGTACCATGGGAGGAGGCCTTTGAGCGGAAAAAGGGGAAGTACCAGGATTTAGTCAGCGACTGCCACGAAAAAGGCTGGAAGGCAAGGTGCTTGCCAGTAGAATTAGGGTGCAGAGGCTTTGCAGCACAGTCCCTCTACAGGGCATATACTGCACTCGGTATCACAGGTGAAAGGAGGAGAAGAGCCATTTGTAACAGCCTCTAGGTGACTCTTTGTAATACGATTCAAATGCAAGTCATTTGCGTGGTAACACAAATGTTTACACATGATATAAGCTGTAAATAACCACCACTTTATGAAGGAAGATAAGAAATGAAAACCACATCTCCCAACGTTCCATGCTCCGTCATTGCGTCATGGACTTCGCCTCTGTTATTGTGTTATTGAAAATGCGACCTCTAGTGGTGAAAATTTGACCTGAACCATTAGAGATGCAACGATTGTAGATTTTGTTGGTACGATAATAGTCTGAAGATGAATCACGGTTTTGCTATTATTGTGCCTTTATTCATTTCATAACATTACTAAAGAATGAAATCACATAAACACTTTAGATATTACAGTGGTATTTATCATTGGTTTTTAACACAGAAATAACACAGTAACACAATAATAATAAACAAAAATCCATCTCTCACATTGGAATAAAAAAAGAAAAAAAAAAGTGACCTCTTCTCTGTAAACATCCATGACCGTATTTATCTTTTGAAAATAACAAATAGAAATAGATCACTAAAGTATTTAATGGTTTCAGTTTTTACATTCTTTACATTTCTTTTGGACCAGAGGCAGAGATTTTAGACATGACGAAAAATTGGTTCACCATAGTTTTAACTTATGATTATTACTACAACAGGGATAGTAAATAAAAGTTTCTGAAGTATTATTCATATACGACTGATATTAACTTTATTTAACCCACAAGGGAAACTGTAACCAATGATGGAAATGAACTAAAATATTATTATAAATCAAGCAAGAACATATTTTACAGAATTGTTCAAAAGGTTTTATCGTTGTTGTTGTTTTTTGATCTAGTTGCATCCTTCTAAATTCTGTCACTTTTGAGCATTGTAATTATGTATGAAACATTTCAAAAAGAAAACGCGCTTTTAATCAAGATTTTACACTTAATAAAAAAATAAAAACAAAAATAAACAAAGAGGAATGTGGAATGTTGCACAGGTTTCCATAAAATACATCCCTACTATATAGTGGTCAAAATAAAGTGTTATTTGGGTTGCAACGTATGGTCTCCAGTGCAGTTCAACTTTTGCCTATTCTGTGAGTGGGAGTTATTTAAATCAGCGACACTGACTTCACGATATCCAATATCATGTCAAGGTCTATGAAAAACATCGCCTGAATACCCCGTCTGCCATCAGTGGTTCAATCTGAATTTTTTGAAGCGATGAGAATACGTTTTATATGGAAATAAAACAGTTTATGGTCTTCAGTGTCAGTTTTCATCCAAAATATCTTTGATTGTGTTCTGAAGATGAACAAATCTTTTACGGGTTAGGAATGAAATGGGGGTAGGTGATTAATGATAACATTTCCATTTTGGGGTGGAGCGCCCTTTAAACACATTAACTAAAGATTAAAAAGTGAAATCTTAAAACACTCACACTGGCAATCACCCACACCTTTGTAAAAAGTTGACAGCAACTTCATAAGCACTACTTGAATTTTCTACAGAAAAGAAATCAGCTTGTGAGTAACATCTGGTCCAAGAACCTGTCCTGCATTGGTTGGTTTGGGAATGCTTCCCCACTCTTTCAGTCAGCCTGTGCTAGCACTGGAGAACTTTACCACATGGTGATTGTAAAACTTTAAACAGCTCTCTGGTGCCCGGGTCATTTCCTCTATCCTCGCAGCATGTGCACAGCACTCTGTTAATGAGATGAGCTGCATGTATACGTGTGTGGTTTGATGTGGTGATAAATATGAGAAATGTCTTGGGTGTTTCCATGTGCTAATGAAATGCTCTTTCTAGTCTCTCTTCATCCATAGTATAAACTATTAAGCTTACATTATTTAAAAATCGGAAGATGTATTCGTTAGTCTACTTTCAGAATAAAAACACAGTTTTTATTGAAAAATATCTTATTTAGCTGTTAGTAATGTAGCTGTCCTTAATGTTAAACAGCCTGCAAAGCCGTCAATGAAAAAGGTGCATGATAAAGAAAGACACTGTCTCTCAAAAGAAAGAATTGACTCCGAATCGCCTTAACGAGTCGTTACATTTTCGAGTCTTCTGCCTGTTACCGATATACGTCACTAGGTAACATATTTGTACAATCCCCGCCTGCCCGCAAAATACCAACAAAGTCTGATGTGTCCACAAACACTTCCGCTAGTCAGACCTGTCGAGAAGATGCTGTGTTCTGCGCTTGTGAAAAATCTATTGGTGGCGACCAATTAAAACAGACTTGGCCAACTGACCAATCAGAGCAGAGCTGGCTTAGAGAAAGGGAGGGGTTTTGAATATGGGTGGATTGAAAACTTTTTCAATGTTTCATTTAGAGTCCATTTTGATTTGTTTCCCCCTTACATTTTCCTTTCCATAATCAAATTGTTCAAAATAAAACATGTTGCTTTAAAAAACAATAAGCAATAAGCTGAACATGATTTCTGAACAGCATGAAGTGACATAATTTAGATCACAATTTTTGTAATGCTGAAATCATTATATTTTGAGTCACTGCTTAAATAAAAGCATTATAAAAATAAAAGCACACATTTAAAAAACAACAAGCAGCACAGGAATGCTCCTGCTAATTTCCTTTGGCCATGTATCTGAATTGTTGCTCCACCGGAGCTGCTCATCAGCTGGTCTGTGATGGAGCGCTTGCCTGCCTTCACCTCTCCACACCATCTGATTCTCACCTGCTGTGCACTGAGCCATGAGTGATGGAGAGGAACTCTCAGAATCACGTCTGCAGGGAGGTCCCGACACCCTCGCCTGCTCCACACCACTACCAGCCATCAGCAGATGGCCATGCCACCTGCCATACTCCATCAACAAAAGGTCCAATTATCCCATAGGCCCCTTCACTCACCTTGATATCCCACAATCCCTCTTTCCCACACCCGTCCACTCACATTAAAGCCCTCACCAGTCACCATATTGGAGTTTATCTCCTCAGAATCTGGGAGCAAGAGCACTTGTTTAGTTTGATGACTGCTTTGATGGCAAACTGTTTTGATGAAGCAAGTTCTTCATACTCTACAAAGCATAATTAGTTGATCTAAAAAGCTTTCACTCCAAAAATTGATAGAATTTATACATTATATAAGCTGTTACGCTGGGCATTAGTGTGGCCCCAACATAGGGAGCCATATTCGGATCACATGTCTCTTTATTATTGGACAGTTTTGTATAATAATGCAAATGCAATATATACACTATCGTTCATTTGGGCTCAGCAAGATATTTAATGGTTTTTAAAGATGTTTCTTATGCTCAAGGCTGCATTCATCTAATTAAAAATCCAGTTTTTGTTTTTTTTAGGATTCTGTGATCATTAAAATATTAAAAAGAGAATCATATAAAAATATATTTGGCCGCACAACTGTTTCCAACATTGACCATTCTAGTAATAAATCAGCATATTAGAATGATTTCTGAAAGGATCATGTGACACTGAAGACTGGAGTAATGATGCTTTGTATCACAGCAATAAATTAAATTTTAAAATATATTCACACAGTTATTTGCAATTGAAATAATATTTCACATATTCGTTTTTTTGGATTTTTAATCTAATAAATGCAGCCTTGATGAGCAGAAGAAACATCTTTAAAACCATTAAATATCTAATATAAAAGCCTGATGTATCAACTATAACAAACAAATAATAAAACAAAGCATTTTTATTATTAATATTTGTCTTTTTAAGATTTATCTAAAGTGGTGGGGGAAAATGATCAGGCTTTACAGGGTAAATACCTGCTTTGGAATAAAAGTCTAGCACATCCACATTTGCTCAAATTTAGCAAGCATTATCTCTTAACTCTGCCGAATGCAAAAGTAACACTAATTATATGGTATAAATGTCACATTGTAAATGTAGAGAGAGAAGGCATGTGGTAATGGAACCTGGTTTTGAAGAAGAATGAAAGAAGTCATTAGCGGATAATGATTTTAATTACACTCTTTTTGTCAGCTACGGCATGCGAGAGCCAGCGCTTGACAAGAGGTTCCCCCTCCGCATAATTACAGTGTGATTGACATGCTACATAAACAGGGTCTGAATGACACTGACGGTGCGGAGTTGCCAAGAGCAACAGGTTGATCGAGGAACTGGAAAAAACGCGTTTGTGATTAGAGGCTAGCGGTGTGCAAGAAGCGGCGTTTTTATTAGACTGACTAAGGTATCATTTTAGTACGTGGATTCAGGTAGCACAACAGTCTGTGAAGAACAAAGGCTAGATCTGTGTACTGACGTTTAATGGCCGTGAAATCTTTTCCTACCCAGACAGAAACGTCAGAGACTGCTCTTTCAAAGCTCAAAAAACTTGAAAATGCTCATTTAAGGTGTACTCAAACTAGGCAGTGTGAAATCCTATGTGAATGCAGGCCAGAGGGGGTTTATTGAAAGTCAAGAAAAGAGTCAACAAACATATTCATGTCATGTTTGTTTCATCTTGTTGGAAGGTATTATTCAGCATTTTTTATTATTTAATTTTTTTTCCTCGAACTGTAACAAATTTTTTTGCAACTGCATGTTTTTTTTTTTTTCTTTAAACATTTTATCTGGACTTTTCTCTCAAAATTGAAAGCCTCTAATATCAAGATGGTTTTATTTATTTATTATTGCTTGGCTCTATTCCTCTTGCATAGCAAACATATTTTAAAATAGTAATAATTATAGTAATAATCATCACAACACACTGCTAATATTCCAAATCACAATTATTACTTGCAGCCTTAATGAGAGACTTCATTCATTCATTCATTCATTCAATTAAAATGAGTTACTCCTAATGTTTGACTGGTTTAAAAGGAGAGAGAGAATGAGAATGTCATTATTTGACTTCCAGGTCTTTTAATGCTCCATAATGTGAAATTTAACAGGTTAGTTAAGGCAACCTGTTAGTTCACAGCAGAATCAGACAGATTTTTGGAAGTTTATGTAACATCAAGGTACTTTTCAGCACATCTGCTGATTGGAGCCACCAGGGACAATGGACGAGACAGTGACTCCGTCCCTTCTGTTCATAAAAGCCCTGTCATTGCAAACTGAATCAGGCACAGACACACGTGACCTGAAAAGAGCTACATCTAAATGATGGATTAAAAACAACTGGGATTGTTTCTAAATCCACTGACTATAAGAAATAAAGGCACTTAAAATTTTTGAAACATTTTGACAGAGGAGGAAAAGTATTTTTTCAATAAATGAAAAAAAAAAAAAGGTTAAGTGATTAAATTTGTATGCCACTCATTATCACAGACAAGATTTCAAGATTTCTGCATTAAATCATGCTGCATGTTTGGATCGCATCAAACTCGTCATTTACTATTTACTGAGACTAAAAGCTCTACTTACGTACATGTAATGTGGTTAATGCTTATTGTATATTTCAGTTTAATGAGTCTCGCCATAATGGAGTTTAGTGTTTGTGTGACTGACACCAAGCACCTTATTTATATATTCATATTTAAAAGCTGCTTGTGATTGTCACGCCGTAGGCGTTGCCTTGTGGCTCGCCTACCTGTCTGTCGATTCATGTCCTTGTTGATGTCCAGTTCCATGTGCGTTTCTGCATGTTTTCCTCCAATTCCCCATGTGCTCCGCTCATTCATAATTACTGTGTTATCCATTACCAGCCGTGTTTCCACAGGTGTCCTGCATTATCCTTCTGATTCGTCTCTGTATAAATATCACGCCCCATGTCTTGTATCCTCGTTGGTTGTTAACGTCACATGTATGCTCGTGTGTCTCGCATCGCTCGTCGCATTTTCCTTGTTTAGTTGCTTTCGTGAATAAATGTTCTTATTTCATTCAAGTCCTGCCTGCCTGGTTCAAGGAAGCGATAGTGCGAGATCTCACCGTCGTCTCGTGACGGGCATTGGTTTATCATGTGACTTTTTCATCACCACCTGCTTTTGGTGCTTATCAGTTTATTTTAAAGGTAAAAAAACAATTATGTACTTTAATAGGTTGATATATTAGCATTATATCAGTTAATGAAATTTAAAATACATTTTACATAAACCTAAAATTTTGTTACCGTATTTTTTATGGTTGAATTCCAACAACCACAGCTGCAATTTTTTTAATAAATAAATTTAATATATATATATATTTTTTTTTTTTTTTTTTTTTCCTCAGTGTAAACAATTCAAGTTGCTGTCTATGAACATAGTCTTTTTTGAAAACTGATTAATGCATCTTTGTTGTATTAAACCCTTTTAACCTATTTTAACAGTAAGCAGAAGGAAATGTTGTTGGTCAAATGCACTCAAGTCTATTTGTGTAATTATAGAGAAACAAAAAGAGTGGTTTGCACTGATGTTAGGCTTTGAGAATAACCACAGGGAGAGCAATCCGGCACTCTTCCGTCTGGCTGGGAAGTGCATGACACCCGACCGGCTTGACATGGAGAGCCTCCTCTTAATGAATTCCTGATGAGTTTTTGCTGGAATTAAAATGCACGATCTGCCTCCAGTTGAGGCCTCCAGTCCTTCACAGAATGAGAGTGAATGCTAATTCATTCAGCCTTCACTCCAGTACAGGTGTACCTAAAGGTAACAGCTTTGATTTTAGTGCCTATCTTGAGACAATTCAATTAAGCCAACTGTGATTTCTGACGTGCCGTCTCGATTTGTTGGGGAATCAATTTCAGACCGACAAAAAGTGTGAATGCAAAGCTGAACTTTTGCGATTTGTATGCATTCATGGTGTTTTTTTTCTCTCTCTCTCAGGTAAATGACAAAGGTTTCTCATTTTCCAATAGCAGGCTGACCCACTTTTTATTTTAACTGCAAACGTAGTGAAAAAAAAACTAGAACGTTTCGCATCAAATTGCAGCACATCTGTAATTTCCATCTCTATTATGCCCTAAAGCACCACCTACAAAAATAAGGTTTTACAATGTCAAATAAATATTTTTCTTTCTATGTTTCGAGTAAAAAGAGAGCAAAAAATATCATATTTTCCATGCAACAACTTTATGTAATAATAAAAAAATACAAAGACATAAAATAAAGTACAAAATATCACAAGTAAATATCCAAAATGTATGACGTAAAAATATATATTGTTGATGTAATCTGAAAAGACTGTTAAAAAACCCTGAAATATATAATTTAACTAATTATAAAATAATTTGTAACACAGTAAATTATAAAAATATAAAATAAACATCAAATAAACATTGTGATCTAATGAAAAAGTGCAAATAAAACAGTTGTTGTACTCTGCAGCTTTCGTATTTAATCAAATTATTTTTTATAAAATTAATAATGAAAAAAAAAAAATTGACATTTCATGTCCATTTATTTGTTTGTTCATCAATCAAACTCTAAAATACCAAAAACACCAAAAAAATTAAACTAAAAAAATAGCTTGTTGATCAAACTTAATAAAATTATGTCACGGAGGCAGACGAGAGATGAATGGTCGAGGATGTCCCCGTGTAGCGTGATGGAAGACTCAAACGCGGAAGAACGCGAGTGAGCAGGTTAATCACACGCTTTTAATCTGAGAACGCTCCAACAGGGAGTTGAGATTCCCACCGAGGAATCCGCGTTCTCACACGCACAC
>JAUYWG010000055.1:21057144-21068641 GCA_034779775.1 Enteromius afrohamiltoni | reverse complement strand
CCTGCTTCCTGTTTATATACCTGCGTGAGGTTACTTCCGGGTCCTCGTGACCTCACGTGATCTGGTGCGTGTGACAAATTATGACAACAGTAAAAATGACAGCTGAGTAAAAAAATACAGATTTGTGTTGTTTTAGCTTATTTAATTTAAGTAAACTGAGCAAACAATTAAAATCATTGTTTTGAGAGTATATGCAAACAATACACATAATGTCTGTCTGAAGTCTTTCCCCGATAAATAAAAACAAACAAAAAAAAAAACAAGCCACTACATGTCGTGTGTTGCCTCATGGGCTGTGACTCTGCCTCTGCAATGACCTTTACAAGGGGCTTTTATGCCTCAAAGTCCAGAGCGCCTCTTTCACAGATAGACAGTCAAGATGCCCTGAGTGAAATGACCCTTGAGTCAGACACGTATTAAACCCCAGAGTTCTCACCCATCAGACAAAACCACTCAAGTATCCGGCAAATAGTCACACATATTCCATCAGATCCTTCATAAACTGTGAGAGCACATCTGTCACTTACATGCTGCACTATCCGAATCAGTGTTTCCAAAAGAGCCAGATATTACAGGATATACTTTGGAATCACAAAAAGGCAGTTTTCACAGGAAACAATAATTATGCATCAGTTCACAATCTGAACCCTTCCACATTAAAAATCGTTGGATTGGAAAGCATCAGTGAGATGCTTATTGGATTTCTCATTTAAAGGCCACAACTTTTCCATTACATGAAGAGTTTGACTCCATTTTGGAAGAAATTTGTAGTTCTTTTCTGCTTTTACTCACACTTTATGCATTGGTTTTCCTGGATCATAAGAAAATAAAACACAGAAAGTCTCTTTTGAATATTATGTTTGCTTTTTATTTTTATTTTTTAGTTAAACTTGCATACTGTCTTTTCTTATTTGTATTTTTTTTTGATTGATTATGAATGACTAAATTATTTGTATTTATTATATTTTAAATTATTATAAGCACTTTAAATTGCATAAAATATGCATGAATAAAAATGTTTAAAAACAACAGCATTTTTTTTTCAGTTTTATTGCACTTGTGCATTGGTTTTCTTATACCCTTTTGTATATAATTCTTAATTTTTTATTAAATCTTAATGAGACTTTTACAAACATGTTTCCTTATTAATATGCATTATTTTTTTCTTAGTCTGTTTATTTTGCTTTGTATAGCACTTCCAATTTATTAAAAAAAATCATGAAAAATGCTTTATTAAACTTGCCTTTTGTTTGAGTTATTACTTTGCACTAAATTAAAAAATAGGTTTCTTTTAAGGACTTTTTAACAGAGAGAATAATTGAACACATTATTAAGGAAAACATACAGTACAAGCTTGCTGCACAAAGATAATGTGTTCAACTTGCAATATTAATTTGCAACTATAATTCTTGCATGTAAACTTACATATAACCAAAAGAAGATTATCTGCTAACATCCCCATTAATCTCAACAGCTTGGCTGGTTCAAAACCCCCAAAAGAGATAGAATCACTTACCAGCCCTGTCTGAGCAAAGTTACATCCAATCTCTCACAAAAAAACAGTTCATTTAGCTTTCAAGTCAGCACAAAAAAAAGAAAGAAAGAAAATCTTCTCTTTAGAAATCACTTTGGTAACACATGACCAGAGGTTGCAAAAAGAACAATGCGGGTTCAAGTAAAAACTTTCTATTGTTTTTAATGAACAATTTTTGTAGGGGTTAATAAAAACAACAACAAAAAAAAAACTTTTCTCGTAGACTTCCATTGCAAGTGTACTGTACGTCTGAAGGGCAAGTCTGTGATAAACAACATCATGTCTGTAAAACTGAAACATCCCAGAATCCTTGAGGACACAATGAGTTCACTGGTATGTGGATGTTTACCGCAAATACAAAAACTAAGCCAAAAAACAGGTTACTTCACTGTTGTGACCCTGTCATGCACTGTCAGAAACTTTTACGTCTCGTTCTATTCAATTAGTACAGCGCTGCCTGTTCTTCAGTTCTCAAGTGGCACTGCTGTGATCTTAAATTAAAAACCTATTCACTCGCCTCACAGACGTGGATTCACTTATAACTCCAGGCATTAGTTCTACTTGTTCACTCCTGCTTTACCTATTATGCCAAAAACGTTCAAATCCACAACCATTCATTTGCATCTGTCGAGGACCTGACGCTGCAGTTTCTTTCATCTGAAATTTGATGGGCAAATAACAACTAATTATAGGCCATTGCGCGTTCTCAATCTGACCAATTTACATTTACCTGCCTTTGGAAACATCTCTTATTTGTGTTTTTCCATTTTAACGTGTCTGTAATTAGTTAACATTGCTTCAGGTAATTACACAGAATGGAAAACACTCTGAATCAGCCTTTTGCATTCCTTGAAATTTAGAATTTTTTTTAAAGAAAAACCACAGAAGTGGGTGGATGGATGATGGAAGGAAGGACAGACGGATGAATGGATGGAAAAGCTCAGAAGTGTAAAACTAGATGGATGGATGGAAAATCTCAGAAGCAGAAGGATGAATGGATGGAAAACGTCAGATGTGGTTATGGATTGATGCACGGATAGATGGACGAACAGAAAAACTGTTGAATAGATGATAGATGGAACAGGTGGATGGACCGACGGAAAACCTCAGAGGTAGATGGATGGATGGATGGACGGACGGACGGACGGACGGACGGACGGACGGATGGATGACAGATGGATGGACTGATGACTGAGCAGGTGGATGACGTATGACATAAGAGAGGACTGCCAAAAGTAGTATTGCCATGTCGCTTTTGCATATTTTGCAGTTAACACGCTGTTTCTGTTTGTTTAGTCTGAAACACTACACATTGGAAGACTTGGGTCGCATGCAATTCTCTGCCTCCGCCATTTATCTTTCCTCTACTACTTCTCCTTTTTTTTTTTTTTTCCTCTCCATTTTTGCTCCGCCCTGTCTATGAGGCGCCAAACTCTGCTAGCATCAGTTCTGGTGGGCGAATTTAGTGAATTTTGGGCCTTAGGCAAATATAGGAATAGGGCCCTATATTTACTTTGATCAACCTTAAGGTTCCTTTTTTGTTGTGATATTTGCAGCTGCACAATGGTGTCCCATATGCATGTCCAGTGTTACTATAATTTCTATATTATTATGGGATTATTTCATTAACATTTATTCAAGTAGCAGACACTTTTCTTTCAAAAGTGTCCGTTTTCAAGGGTGGAAAACCCCAGATTAATGTAAACAGGCCTCAGAGAAGCAACATATCTGTGTCTTTTAACTGAAAGCGCAGCTCCTTTCAGCCGTTCGCTCGCAGCACAAAGATCGAGAGACCTAGCACTCACTGCAGTTAGCTTCAAATGCATTTCTGTTCCCTAATACACAAGAAGCATGTTCAGTGCAGACACTCAGATGGTTGTCGTGGTAATAAACACCGTAAAAAGATTAATCAGCATCTCGTGTATGAAAGCACTGTGGGGGGCCTGAGGCAGTCGCCTACCTTTGCCTAATGTTCACTCCGCTCCACGCTCAACTAAAGGTTTTCTGTTGTGTTTTTTTTTAATAATCAAATGTCTCCGCGGCGCACGACACAACAAATTGATTATTAAAAAAATTGTTGCCAACTCTTTTAGCATTTAGTTTTCGATTTTTATCCATTTAATGGATTCGTTGTTGCAGCCCTACAATAAACCATGCCTGGCCACGCTCACTCTTCTAATATAATGGAAAAATTTGAACTAAAATCAATATTTTATGTCTATTTATTTATTTATTTGCCAAGTAGTCGTGTAATCAGCTTCATGTCTGGTTCTTGATCGCTCCGCCTGAGTTTATTCTGCAATAATGACTGGCTGACAGCACCTTATCCCTTATGTATATTTCGCAAAGCACAATGAATTATTTAAGTCACTTGTTTGCTTTTGTAGTCTCAGCATATTACCGTTTGGAAAAAGCAAAAGGATTTGTTGAGAATACAGAATGCCTGCACACCCAGCCTGGGAGAAGGGCGTCAGAGCTTTCCACACATGGCAGGAAGAAAGCACAAGCAATGTGGGCCAGTGATAGGCTCCTGCCATGTTTAATAAATGACTTGGCAAAGTCTTTGATGGCCCATACCATCCAAAAGCTTGCAAGCCTGGCGGTGGTATCGTTACGAAATTGCAGAGAGTGGCGGGCCAACCGGAGGTTCACCCTGTGCTGCAGAGACATGTGAACTGCGAACGGCCATGCTTGAGCGCCACTCTAACAGCAAATGAATTCACAGAGTGCACTTAACCTTGTTAAGACAGCATTTCACAGCAAGAGTAAGAGTTGATCTGGGTTTATGTTGATTCTACCTTAAGTGATAGCAAATGCGACATTGAAAAGCAAAACCCCAGAATCAGAGATCTTATAGCAACGAGTGTTTACCTTTAATAACTATTAGAAGTCTCAGAGTTCAGGATACTAAAACACAAATCGTGTTTCAATTCATACAATCCCACACTAAGAGTGGCGTTTGACTTTGTGGATCATTTAAAAATGGTTTTATCACCTTGAGAACAGGATCTTCTTCTAGAGCACTTTCAGGCTGATTTAGCATGCATTTATTCACCAGAGAATATTGTCCTAGTTTTGATGTGTATGTTTCTTATTAGCACAGTACTGTCATAATGTATTAACATATCATATCAAATTCATATTGAACTAATACTGTACCTCCAACAAACCGCATGCCTATCCGTCTATCTAAGGCAGTTTCAGTGTCTCCTAGCAGTACTACAAAATAAAGCATTTATTAAAACAACCTTGTGTCATGCCTCCCTTGATGCAAACAATGCAATAATGTAAATTCATTCTTTGCCTCTAGATGCCACTTTTGGACCATTAAAATAGCCGTTTCCCCAGTAACGCTGTAAACAAAGCAGCACTGCGATTATAAATGCTGCTTTATCAGGCATTACAAGCATGATGAGATGAAAATTAAACCAGTCACCACAGAATAGCATTACGCAAGTTGTTGAGTGTATAAGGTAAAAATGCATGCATTTTATAAAAAAATTAAAGTGTTTTTTGACCTTGCATGCATGTCAAGCTGTTGTTGGGGACTCCAAAACCAAAATATGATTCTTTCATAACCCATAATACAGGCACTTTAACAAGGCCCATTTTAATGATAAGATTGAATAATACTAAATTATCACAATTTATATACAAAATCTGTCTATCTATATATATATATATATATATATATCTAGACTCATAAATACAGACTGATAATGTCAGTAAATGAGAAAACTCAGTAACTGCAAGCAACGGGATGCCAAGAATAGAGGCAGGATCCATTTGTTCGACCAACAGCAGTGTAAAATGATACATTTCACCTTCAGCTTTCAGGATGGGCCTTATTTCCGAATTAATCAGAAAACTCAGCAGTGAAACAATGTAGGGCCCAAGTTGATTGGATCCTGAAAAATTAGACTATCATATTACTATTCCACAGCTGCATGGTCTTGGATATGCCAGCATGAAAGAAAAGTAATTTCAGAGCCCAAACGTACTACATTTTGATGAAATATGATCAAAACAAAAATATTTTTCTTTAGAATAATGCACACTGATGAAGCGTGCCCAATACGGGCTGGGACATTTATATACACACACACACACAAAAGTATTTTCATGCATGAAATCAATTTCATGTCATCTTGAGAGAAATCAGAACTGTGCAAACTTTATGACGCTTTCCATTTTTCTAACATGTTCATTTGTATTATTCTCCAGATTTATTGAAGATTGCATCATGCATTCATGTTTGTAAAGCCTCATGCAAATAAAAACGAGGCTCACTCAAAGAGAACGTGGCAAGGCTTCCGGTCTTTAATGCACTGAAAGTAACTCGGCTTCATGTACCGGAAAGATTACTCATGTGCAACAATTCAATTTATCAGGAGGGGGGTGTGAAATAGATTGAGGGACGTTTTGTTATCCTCTCACTCGGGCCATCAGGTGAGGAGGAGAACAGGACCTGGTCATCTCCCCAGAAATCAATCAGTGTAAGCGAGTACAGATCTTTCTCCCCACTCTGCCTTGCAGGCCGTCTGAACAAATCAATTTCCCCTCATTCACTCCTGTGGCCTCCTCCCGGGGCATCTGCCTGTCAGAAAATCTGCATCTTTCACCTGACAGATTACCATTGAGAAAAAAGATGTGAGGAAATGAGGAAAAAACTCAAGCTCTCGGTTTAGAACTGCGTGTTGCCAGGGAAACTGTGATGGGGGGGGATCCTAAAGACTCTCCTGAAGCAAGAAGAAAGAGATTGACATGCCTTTAAAAATGATTAAAGTTGCAATTACAGTGAAATCAAAACTGCAGTTATGTCAGTTATATTACAAAATCAGTAATTTGTGACATGATTCTCATTTTATAAATCTAGTAAACGTTGGTACTCAAACCACAGTGCATGCTACAATATTAATACAATGAACTGCATATGGTAAACAGTGTCTATGTGTGTGTGTGTTCCTCTTTTCAGCTAGGTTAGTGTTTCTCAGCAGGACGCTAAAAGCGGCGAGAGAAAGAGAAATAAGCAGTGGGTATTCATTACTGCCGGACTGAGTCCTCAGCGACTGATCGATCTGCTAAATGAGAAAGTTCAGAAGTGAACTCTAAAAGACTTTCAGGGTGAATGATCTGATTCTTACAAGTTTTACAGCTAAAGAAAGAGAGAGAAAGAGGGCACAATGTTACACAACAAATATGTACATACACACACACAGTAAACTGCTATTCTAAAGTGTGAGGTCAAAAAAAGTTACAATATAAAGGTTTTTTTTTTCCTCTGTAAAAAAAAAAAAAAAAAGTGATGAAGACTTTTCTAGTCCAAATAAACTGTTCATCATCATCATCATCATCATCATCATCAAAACAAATATGAAGCAGCACAACTGTTCATGCTGTTTCATGAGCAGCAATATTAGAATAAATGACATTTTAAAATACAACAGATATTTTCAATTGGAATATGGTTTAAGTATTATAGTAAGGGCTAACAAGAACATCAACTAAACCTCAGTTTTCTTTCTTATTAAGTTTACATGCAATTGTTTTGCCCTATATTTAGTCTCTTGCTGTTTCCGTGATAAACATTTTAACTTCACCTTGATCAATATTTGCAGCTTGAGTTCATCCTCTGTCTGACCCAAGTGAATTTACTTTACATGCAGGCCATTAAAATGAGCTCCAATTATTACAGTAAATATTTGAAAGACCTTGAACTCGCCATATGCTTTAATAAAAGTCACGGAGCAAGACTTTCAGGCATGTGTTCCCATGAAAAATAACAACAGACCTTCAGTCCACAGAACACATACCTTCTGATAGCGTGCGTTCATCAGTATGTCGAGTAATTGCTCAAACAACCTTTACTGATAAGAAACCGTGGCTCCCCAAATCTCTATCGCTCTCTGTCAGGATCTCTTTTAGTATTCCATCTCCTCCATACATTCAATTTATCTCTGTCATTTTCCCAGTCTGCCTCTGGCTTCTCTTCCAATCACATACAAACAAAACGAGGCCCGACTGGAAGAACTCTAGATAGCAACTTCACTGTGACTATAAACAACAACATTGGCCTGGAAAGTACATGATAAACACAAAGGCAAACACACAAGCTGTAAACGCACAAGGGTAAACAATGCAACAAGACCACCTGACAACAAGATACACCTAAAGACAGTTGGGAAAGGCCATTAGTTTGTGGATAAGATGTGACGCACACACACTGCATTCAGACTTAACTACTTACCCTCCTGGACAGAAAAAAAGCTTTCTTCAACATTTACACTGTGGATCCAATAAATAGATCTCAGACAATTTAGAAATCGTGATCTACTTCAAAATAAGAAGCAAACTACGTTTCAGAATAAAAGACACGGACAAAAAACATTGCAGTGCACTATTTATTTATCTATTTAGTTAGCTAGTCTGTTAACAATTATTTATAACCTGGCCCAAACCACTAGACTATCCATAACTGTGATCTAAAACCTTCTGCTTCAAGGATTTATTCAGCCAGAATGAAAATTATGTAATTAATTACTTACCCTCGTGTCGATCCAAACCCGTAAAACCTCCGTTCATCTTCGGAACACAAATTAACGTTAAGATATTTTTGATTAAGTCTTAGAGCACTCTGACCATAGGGTCCTTACACGTTCAAGGTCTAGAAAAGTATCAAGAATATCGACTTACGTCGTCTAGGTGACATCAGTCTGTCAACTAGCAGGTGTTCCGACATTTTTTCCTACCCGCCAGAATTTCCTACCCGGGTTTACTGCGCACGCGCACGTCAATATTGCATTCTTTTTTTCTCACCCTGAACAACAATATTTAATATTTAAAGTTCCGAATCTCTCAACTTCATGCAAATGAAGAGCGACTTTCGGGAGCGACAGCCAATAAAAAAGAAGAGGATAGTGCTCATGTGCTCCTCCTTTCAGCTCCATCAGTGATGACAGCGTTTGCGTTTTGGCCGTAGACAAACGTACGTAATGGATTGTAATGGTTGTAACAACCAGCAATGAGAATGCCCACTAGACTGTAAAAAAAAGATGGACAACGCGCCTCCACTTTCTTCCACTCTAGAAATTGAAGCCAAAACACGCTCATTATGACCACTGACATCTTGCGAAAATTACGTCATTTGGAGCCAGAGTCTGCGCAGTAGAGATCGTGAGGTGGAGTCGCGGAATCAAAGTCCTGCCTAAACTCCCGCACACCCAATCACAAGCTCACAATCATGACACCCCACCCCGTTTTTACAGCATAATATAACTAGTAAGCATTTTTTTTTTTTTGAATAAACGAGCACTTTAACATAAATCGGCATGATAATAACTACCTACAAGGACCGAAACTACCATTGTAAAAAAAATATTTGAAATGTAATTTATTTCATTAGTTTAATTAGTTTAATTAGTCTCACTATTCCAGAAAGCTTGGTTAACTTACCATTTGAGTAAAAACATAACCTCTGGGTTGATTCACCCCAAACCCGCATACCATGAGTATGTTGGTTCCAAAACAAGTGAGTAGAGTAAGTTTAATCAACCTTCTACTGGTTACCCAGAGTTAATGCCCATACATAAAGAAATTTTTAATGGATCACCGATATCACGAGACAAAATGGAAAATGACAGTGAAAAAAAGAGAGCAGCATATTTCACAGAGGCGGAGCTGGAAGCAATAAAAAGCAATACGACTAAAAAATAAAAAAAAATAACGTTATGTGTGTTTATGTTCAAGTTAGTTTAGGTGGGTTTGGTTCATTGGCAGCCATTAAAAAAAAGTTTAACTGTTACTGTTTTAACTGGGGACTGACTTGATATTGCCGTGCAGAAAGGCTAGAGTTATGATTGACTGAAAGATGTCAAAAGTGCAGCTCAGTATTCTAATTGGATGGTTTACTCAAAGTTAATGCGTTGATGTTTTCCTACAATCACATATTGCAAGATGGCTGGTTTTTAGCCAATGATAGTATGATATCCGGTGTATAACTGTGTGTGTGTGTTAGAGTTTACAGTGTGCTCTTGTGCAATCCAGTGAAGACGTCTTCACTCTTCAGTAGATGACAAGATGAGATTGCTCAGTGTGTCCTCTCGATAGTCCATCAGGCTCAGCCCTGATTGAGTCCGGGCCCCTCGGGCCCCTCATGCCACCAGAACCCTGATTACACACGTTCTGCTTCTAGGCTCACATTCTTCTTTCAAACTCCAGGACCCTGATGATGCTGTTAAGATTTTAACAAGCAACTCACGACTGTGAACAAATACAGTCACAAACTAAAACAGAAACTCTTTAGCGAGGATTTGTCAAGCCTCATTATGTATGGGTATTTTTTCTTGATAATTTAGCTGCAATTGCTTCTTTTTTTCTTTTTAATTTTTTTTACTAATAGATATTACCATATTTCCCCAGTTGATTATTCAAATTATAAAACAATTGTTTTGCATGTTTCAATATGAAAATAAGGCATTATCTAGTTAAGCATACTAATTTGCATACATTTAATAGAAATCTGAAAAGCTGATCTGAAAAGAACTTGCAAAGCCAAGTTCATGGCATTTAGAGATATGGATTAAAATAAACACTTAAATGTGTATTTTACAGGTTTTCTTTCCACTATTTTAAAAGAAACACATTATGTAAGCCAAAATATCAAAATTGACCAGTGAATGAAAAATGATTGCCTCAAATGCTAAAACATTACTATATCATACATTTTATCTTTTGCTCCAGAAATACTGAAAGGTTTATTCAATAAAAATGACTCCTCACTGATTTACCATGTTTCAAAATGTTTTTAAAATGTTTTAATTTCATCAAAAGTCTTGACACTTGAAAATGTTTTATTTAAATATAAAATATATAATATAAATGAAATTAAATAATATTTAGTTATGGCACAGTACGTTTTGACAATTTCATTTATTGAATTATTTGTGTTGCTAATGTTAATATTTTGTATTGCATAAACTCGATAATGCTGAAAGGTGAAATCAAGTCACATTTTTCACAATCAATCATTGCTGTCGTTTTTCTCTTTTGGTTCTACCGCAGACAGTGTTAGGCTGAAGTACTACAGTAAAGTTGTTTGTGAACACACTGCACGTCTTTATGGGCTGCTCGCTGCTGGTGTCAGACTCAGTGTCTCTGTGGTCAGGTGCGGAGAGCTGATTCAGCATTCATCCGTCCGCCTGCAGACTCCTGACTGTCAGCGCTCAGCTCGGCCCCGGCCTGCTGAAAGCTTTGCTCACATCCTCACACATCAAACCTCGCTCTCTGGAGTCTAATCAATCCCGTACCATCTCTCTGCCTAAATCAGAGCAGCTCAGTCTGAGAGGAACAGGAAGAGAGAACACATTTTAGTCTCAAGTGTTTTTCATTTACTCTGCCTTACTGGTACGACAAAACGTACATTTGTTTAGCAAGGGCAGTGCACAAGAAAGAACAGTATTGCAGACAGTATGTAATATGTTAACAAATGTTAAAAAATGAAATGCAATTTTTAAATTTTATCTAGAAAACAATTTTTTTTTGCAATGAAGCTTGTCACTGTAATGTTTTGCCTATGGTTTGGGTCACATCTTCAACTTAAGACCACAGATTTAAAGTAGTTAATAGACTTATAGATAAAAATGGGCAAATATATTCCCAAAAGTCTGTTGTTTCTAAATGATAACTTAAAATTAGACAAAATATATGATTCTAAACATGTAAACGTGAATATACAGGTCCTTCTCAAAAAATTAGCATATTGTGATAAAGTTTGATATTTTCTGTAATGTACTGATAATCATTAGACTTTCATGTATTTTAGATTCATTACACACAACTGAAGTAGTTCAAGCCGTTCATCACTCAAGTTCTGGTTCATTAAAAACCACAATCATGGGTAAGACTGCCGACCTGACTGCTGTCCAGAAGACCATCATTGACACCCTCAAGCAAGAGGGTAAGACA
>JAUYWG010000055.1:21025806-21042011 GCA_034779775.1 Enteromius afrohamiltoni | reverse complement strand
GTCTCAAACATCATCGTTTCCTACTTCTTATATAAATCAAGTGTTTGCAAAAGACGACTGAAAAAAGGTCAAATTCCTACACAACACAGACTGTTTCGTAACAGTCTAGAGGCGTAATAGTTAAGCTGGCCACATTTGCATATACCCGCCCACATTGACGTTACAGTTACCTTTTGCAGGTCCTTACTAAAAAAAATATTAATAAACGTACCATTCAGAAGGGTCGTGTGCAATCTCAGAACAACTGGTTGTTCTACAAAATCTGCATCTTCGTCTGATACAGGCTCAAACATATAAGGTTGAATGCCTAATCCCCAAATAAGGCAAAAGCAGACTGTTTCATTCTAGGGTCAAATTCTAGGGCTGTAAATGGACCTGTAAAACCGTTTCTGGGCATTTCTTCACCTTACCTAAGCTACGTACCTTCTATGTACATATCAGAGAAAAATTTAAAATATTCTCTCAATGCATTCTATGGCACCTTTAAGATGCTTTGTGAATACCAGGTTTACAGGTTTAACTCACTCACTCACTGATTTGGTCTAAAAGATTTGTTCACAAAATAGACTGATCTGATTCTAGCATTCAATTCACTAACTCAGTGATTTAGTCTGAAAGACTTTTCTCAAGTTCAACTCACGGACTCAGAGAGTCCCTACGTTCCAGTGTGCATACCATCAACCCTATCAAACCTATCTGCCCTAAATAGTTGTGAAAATTACTAATATCACACACAATTAAGGATGGAGAGTGCACATTGGGTGCTCTGTCTAAGATTTGTTCTTGCATTCAATTTTCCTAATTCAGTGATCAAGTCTAAATGATTTATTTACAAATCAGACTGATCCAGTTCCCCCTGACTCAAGGATTCACTCTAATAGATTTGTTCACAAATCAAACGTAACTGTTTCTTGGGTTAAACTCCGTGATTGGGTCTAAAATATTTGTATACAAACAGACTGATCTGGTTGATTCCTGAGTCGACTTTTTAACTGAAAGTGGATTAAATAATGTCTGAACAGCTTTTTCTTAAACCATATTTGTGAAAATCATAAATTGTAAAATCTCTCAGGTTTATTAGGGATGCTAATGCTAATGTTTTCTCTCAGTAGTAAGATGTTGTAATGCCCACTGATGTGGGTTTAATGTGTGAGAATATTTTGGCTGGTGAATGTGCAGGTCCTGCTCAAGTGCCTCTTTATCTCGCAGCGATGATATTAGCATCACACCAACATTTTTGCAGCAGACACTGAAGATGAATACCAATTGATTATCATCTATGGCTTCATTGTCAGGATGAAGCGTTTACACAATGGCGCTCAAATGATACAATCTCTCATCTAGCTCTCAGTGAACGTAAGAGCCGTGGGCGAGGATGAAAACTGTGAAAGTGTTAAATGAATGATGAGGTGTGGTCAGGACAGAAAAGAGTCATCGCATATTAAATCAAGCTCTTCAGGATCTGTTAGTAGTGAGCATTACTGACACGTTCAAGAATGGGGGATGAATTGATGTGCTTTTGAAAAATAAATAGTAATCTCATTTTTAGAAATGCATAATCAAGTTACTGTTGATTTTCCTTCTGTGAATGAATTATATTCCATTTTTATCTAAACGTAGCGATTTAACAGTGATATATTATGTATGGCACTGTACGGACATCTCAGTTCAATGCATGCAGTCTTACAACCAATACAGGCAATCCCTCCGAATCCAGAAGGGGGCGCCTGCAGCAGTGCACCGCTGTCTAACAACCGCAAGCACAAGAACAGCGAATGTGCTCTTGAAAACAAAGCCCCTAGAAAGTGACCATGCACTGATTCTGAACCCGTCTCTCATACAGACTGACAAAGGAGTATACTTTAAAGACTTAATCACTCAACTGTTCGAAATGGAGCTTTGTGCTTGTGTATCCTACCTCTCTCATTCAGCACAATTCCAAATATTCCAAAATATTTTCATATTTGTGATGAAATGTGTTTAATCAACACAGCCTCACGGCCAATTTGTACGAGGTGCCAAATTCTTGCTAATTCGTATGAATTCATACTCTACCTCACTCGTACAAATTTCCCCATCACATGTAGGTTTAGGGGTGGGGTTAGGTGCAGGTCATTCCTTCATTTAGAAGAAATCGTATGAATTTGTACACATTAGCCACCTCGTAAAATATGTATTGTACGAATAGCCGTGCGTTGGTTTGAATGCTAAACTATCAATTATTGTGTAATTTATAGGCTCTGTACTTCAGTTGAGTTCTAACGGTGACAGAGGTGGTGCTGATATTTTATTTTGATAAAGTATTAACTGCGCTGTCAAGTAAGCAATGCTGGAACTGATGTGTGTGTGTGTGTGTGTGTGTGTGTGTGTATGCGTGCATGTTTATGTGGTTTATTATGAGGACATTTTCAGTGTCCCCGTAATTTAAAAGGTTTAAAAAATATACTTAATGTTTGGGGTTTTTTTTAATCTAAAAATGCATAGCTTATTGTTTGTTTGTTTTTAATTGCAATTATAGCCCCAATATAGTCTAATGTAGTATTGTATTATTTTGTTTTTAAAGAATTTTAAAGAATTATTACTATTTATTACTTTAATGAAATAAAATTACATTTAAAATTGCATGTGTTTAATTTGAAATTAAATTACTTAATCTTAACTGTTTTATTGCATAAAAAATTAATAACAGTGACCCAAATCGGGGCTTTAAACTGTATTCAGCCACGTCTTACATTTTGATCATAGGCTGCAAATCTTTCATAATAACCTCTTAGCAAAATTCTTCCTTGAGGATTGAGGTAAGCGCTGGCCTCCCGAGACCTTTCTTGAGGAACTTTAAAAAGTGATTTCTCACTTTCTCTCTCTTGTGGTTATCAGTACAGTGGCGTATCTGAACAAATGGTGTTTGATGATAACCTTCCTCAGAAACTCCTCTGAGCTCTTCTCTCTGCTAATGCATGTTATCTAGGTTGTCATCCAGCACAAATACTGCAGGAGGCAAAACAGTCTAAATGGAAGGATGACTTCCACTTCACCAAAGTCTTCTTTAGGTGTCTTAGCACAAATAGCAGTAATGTATCAGCGAGCAGCGCTGCTTTGTGATGGCACCTTCACTAATGCTGTAGATGTGTCAGCAAACACACAGAAACTACTGTACTTCAGCACAAACACACGCTTACAGAGTAAAACACTTCATCAGAGCTCTATAGCTCTATAGAATCATCAAAAATGTGAATACTATGTAGTTTAGGAATCTTTGCTGCTTCTATTTTCCATACATACTGTATGTTCCTGAAAATATATATGCAAGACACTGAAAATCAATCATGAATTATATATGAAGAGTTTATTTGCAAAAACTCTTCATATATAATTCTCAATTTTCATTGTGCATTCAAATTAATTAAACTGCAGTTGGGTTATTTTGACTAGGTTAAAGCAACAGCTAACTAACACAATAAAACACACAAAAAATGTGTGTATATAAAAAATATAAAAATTTGGACTTTTTTTGCAAATAAACTTTTTTATATATAGTTTTAATTAATTCAGTTGATCACTTATCTGTTAATACTTAATTAAAAAGTTTTAAACTTTTATTTACTTTCACATATATATGTGTGTGTGTGTGTGTGTGTGTGTTTTATACACAAATTAAAGTTAAACACAGTCTTTGTGCACTGTCACCTATATATTAATATAAAGTAAAACAAAACATTTATATATATATATATATATATATATATATAGTTACATTATAGTCTCTATATATTTATAAAACATTTTTGTTCAAATCAAATGCACTTGTGCATTGCTGTTTGTAAACATTTTTTTTCTGATCATTCGTCATTACTGTTGTTTTAAAATATGACATCAGAGGCCATTTCAAATAGCTTATAATCTGCTCATCACTGTGCAAACATAAACAAAAGAAGCATTAAATGAAATATTGACCTGCATTCACCCTGTCATCTGAGACGTGTGTTCTGTTGTTTTATTGTCAGCACTGTTTGACCAAAATTACATGAGTCGTGATAAGCTACAGTATAAGCTTTCGTTTAGAAAAACTTACTAGTTAGTCTGTGACGTACAGTATGTGATAAAAAAAATACCTTGCTACATTTTAAGCAGCTTTTTCCACAATTAAGAAATTCAAATAGCAGCTTTAAGGCAAGTTAAATGTAAAATGATGCCTGAACAGGTAAAAACAACAGAAGAGACGCAGCACACACAGTACCTACTGTTACGCTCGTCTCTTTCCCACAGGGCCTGTTTAATTAAGTTAGAGAAGCAGTCAGTCTTTACTTAAGGATAAGAGCAAGCACACAACAGTCTTTATACTGGCATTAAATCATATTCTATCACAGACGAGAGAGGTTTGTTTCACAGTATATTTCATGAAGGAAATGTGTGTGTGCTGATGAATAGATGTTACTAAGGTGGTTTCTAGTGCATCGTCTTGCTAAGATTACTTCCTTTTTAACTCCAACCACTGAGACCAAGAAAACCCACTTGCTTCAGACACTTCATTCAGATTTAGCCAAATATTGTATTTTAAAATATATGAAGTGCAAGAATGACTCTAGACTCTGGAAATGTATAATTATTGAAACTTTTCCATGTTTAAACAGATTTTTTCTCAAATTAACACACTTCCAAAGCTGGTGATGTTCAGCAGCAAATTAAAGCCTGGAGGTTTCATTAAGTCTTAAAAAAAGAACAGTGTACTCAGAAATGATAAGTCTGACTTAATTCATTAATTCTTGTGTTGTTCTGTTATGTTTTTTTGGAGTAACACAAAACAGTTAGGATATATGTGTGTGTATATATATATATATATATATATATATATATATATATATAAAATAGAACTGAAATGTGAACCTCATCAGCTACAGCTAATCTGCATCAAATATTAAGAAATATTAAAATAAGATGAACATAAGAAGTAAAAATAATGGAAAAAATAAGTAAGAATAGTATAATAAATAATAATAATAAGTATTCATGTTTAATCACATCCAAAGAAATGTTTTTGTGTACTTAATATATAAATACAGTAAATTATATTACTATTAAATATAGTAAATATATATATATATATATATATATATACAGTGGCTACAGATATGTAACTCTTTGTTACATATAAAGCCCAGACTGGTGGAGGGCTGCAGTGATGGTTGACTTTCTACAACTTTCTGCCATCTCCCGACTGCATCTCTGGAGCTCAGCCACAGTGATCTTTGGGTTCTTCTTTACCTCTCTCAAAATCTACTACTAACACTACTAAATCTGCAAAAAATGTCAACAATTCTGTGTTTTTCTGTCAATATGGGGTGCTGTGTGTACATTAATGGGGAAAAATTATTTTAAATTATTTTAGCAAATGGCTGCAAATTTAAAAAAAAAATTTAAGGGGGTCTGAATACTTTCCATACCCACTGTATATATGTGTGTGTTAGTGTGTGTAAAAACTGTATATTGTAATGTGTGTGTGTATTTAAATATACATAATACATATACACAGCACACAAACACACACACACACATATATATATATATATATATATATATTAGGGGTGTAACGGTTCACAAAAATCACGGTTCGGTTCGATACGATACAGCAGTGTCACGGTTCGGTATGTTTTTGATACGGCAAAAATACAATAAAAAAAGAGAATTTCTTTTATTTTTATTTATTAAAACATTACCTTGTTTTTCCCCCCTTTTCTTTTACTTTAAACAACAATGGAGCTGTACTTCACATATCTTCTGGGTTTTCTTCTTAGCAGCAAATAAAGAAGCATTTTGGAAAAGTCAGCATTGGATGGTTTTTATTGAAATTTTATTGAATTTATTTTTATTAAAACTTAATTAAAAGTAGATTTGCAATCGTGAAAGCTGAGCGTCCCGTGTTTGTAGACCGTTTCTTCCTGCAGGGCACTCCCCGTGAGTTAATTTCGTGGTGTATGTGTCACCAAAGGCTTAAGGGTCGTTCACATGCAGCGAGTTTTGCGTGCGCAACCTCTTAATTTTCAACAGAGCGGCGCTGTTTAAAATCCAAACCAGAAATGATTTTGTAACTGACAGAGCTTTTATGGTTGCCAAGTAACAGCAGACGCTACAGGCAAGCGAGCGTGAAACGCTTTGAAATTGGTGGAGGAAGCGCCTCGCATTTTTCCACTCGTTAGACGCTTTGTGAACGTACCCTTATGTTACAACAAATGCTAAAGTATCATTAAAGCCAAAACAAACATTATTTTAGTGTGGTTAAACAGCTGAATGCAGGGTTGAAATGGCAAAGGGAAATGCCTAACGTCACCTGAATGACGCGGGATTGTTTGTAATGTGTGTTTCTGGTTCTCTTCTGTTTGGTGGTGGGAAGAGCAGATGCGGGTTCCCTGTCCTGTCGTTTGCGCTGCCTTGTTGAGAGTAGCAATGGAAACATAATATTTTACACAGTTTATTCTCTTCCTTTCTTTTTTTTTTCTGAATCGTTCGGTTCGTATGCTTACCGAACCGAAAGCCTCGTACCGAACGGTTCAATACGATACGACGTATCGTTACACCCTTAATATATATATGCAATGCTTTGACTTAAAATGATCAAATGTTATTTATTTTTAATATCCACAAACTGTTATACAATAAAATGTTATAAATTAAATATTATAATATATGTATTATTTACTTTTATTTTATACTTTATAATTACAATTATATTAATTGCAATTATAAAACATTATGTAACATTAAATAATTATTGTGATAAATTATGGATACGTTTAATAATACATAAATACAAGTTATAAAATAAAGTGTTAAATTAGCGTGTGAGTGTGTGTATACCCAATATATATATAATTGTATTTAAGTTAGTATAATTAATGGTAATATAATATGAAATAATTGTCACGCTCAGTCAACAGGCAGAGACCAGAAGGTAAAGTTTAACAGGTGAGTTTTCTTTATTTACATCACAGGAGCAACATAGGAATCGGTGCAGGTAAGTAACACAGGTAAGCATAACTCAAAAGGCTCTGTCCACTGCAGGCTTTAGCATAAATGTCAAGAGTAATACTCTTTGACTCAGGGCAGGCAGCGGCTCCAGAAAGCTCGGCAGGCAGGTGAATTCAAAGTATTTGGGTGATTTAGCGATCTCAGAAGCTCAGGCAGGCAGAGAGAAAAACAGAATCTGAGCGTCCTCCAAGATAGGCTCCGAGGTGAAACCTTGAGCTCAGCCAAAGCATGTTTGGCTGATGCTGGGTTTTGTAGGGTGCTGGTGATTAGGAACAGGTGTTAGAATTCAGGTGATTGTGATCTGGTGAATTGAGTGGGTTCAGAGGTGGCTGGTTGTGCTGTGTTTGTGCCTTTCCCGGGAAGATGTGACAATAATATAGATGCTGATATTAACGGTTTTCTAATCTGTAATATAACGTAAAATAAAATATGTAGTGAAAAACTGAAGGTCCTCATATTAGGTTCAAATGTTTTTTTGGGGTTTTTCCTTAAATTGCACTTAATAGTATGATACAAAAATACTGCTCTGATTAAATTCCAGTTCTCTCATATAACAAGTTTGGGTTTTAAACTGAAGGATGAATCTTATATAGCGTGAACAGAGACTAACACTGCAGGGAATCAGTGAAAGTGTAACACCAAGCATAAGGAGACGGACTGCAGAGGCAAGTTTGATCATTCACTGATCAAAATGTTAGAATGACTGAAGACACACAGTGAAGCAGTGGCATAACATAAAGGTAAGGCAGAAGGTAAACTGGTGAGATGTTACCTTAGTCACCACCAAAGAGTGACTGTTGGTTTGCAGCTTTTAACCATGCTGTCCTGATTGGATTCAGGTGACAGTGATTAATGATTAGGTGAATGAGAGTGGCTGCAAACGGCTGATCCTGGATCAGCCAATTGTGCAAGCGTGACAGAAAGATTACAGCAGAATCAACTCTGTACATGTGTAACATCTGGTTTGAAATGTAAAGCTCCACGCAGTGCTGGATCTAAAGAGAAAGATAATAACCTGACTGTGAGAGCACTTATCGGTCCTCAGGAGTCGTACAGTTCTCCAAATCAACACTCTCCAGGTTAAACACCCAACTAACAGCAGATAAAATCACAGCAAAATGAATGTGGAGGGTCAAACAGAGACGCCATCAATACAAAGTTTTTTGTTTGAGGCAAACACCAAAAGAGAAAAACGTTACCGCACTTTACAAACTTAGTGCAAACTTTTTTCAATGAAAGCCTGATTTTTTCAATTTTAAAAATACAACAAAAAAAAGTGTCAGCACAGCCGGTACCCATTAGCGCTCATTATTATTATTGCCCACTAGCCTAATTATTCCTAAATTCATTTATCCGCCTCGGAAAAAAAAAATACCATCGTCTCACTCTTCTCAGTATCTAGTTACGCATGATGCCGCCTTCCTCCCCTTCTCCACCTTTTCCTTCGCACCTTCAAAGGGGGCGAACGGGACCAAGCCTCGCTCCGAGCTCTGCCATCTCTAGGGCTACTATCAGCAGGGCTCGGGGTCTGCCGAGCTCCCAGCTCGCTCCCCGGACAGCACGACAAATTTGCTTATTTCATTTAATGAAGAAGTGCGAATCCGTGAATGTAGTAAAAGTTGTTGATTTGCACATTAAATAATTGTAATAATAATTTGTGTTTTGCTAAACTTTTTACTTCAAATACATTTATTTCAAAAAGAAATACTAAATGTGGATTGAGCTATATTTTAGATTTTTAGGCTGAAGTACAAATTAAATACACATAAATAATAAGGATAATTTCGCTTAAATAAGTAAATACATCCTCTTCCACATATATACATATGGTATCATATATATTCTCATTGCTTATCTTGTGGCATTTTTCCTTTCAGTCAAACTGTTTGTTGCGTCAAATTACTGTTATTGCAAACTACAAATCAGTATGTGCGCATGTAGTAAACGCAGGCAATGCAAGCACATACGATGCATTTTAAGCAGCGTTTACTGCATATTCATAGCTAAACAAAAATGAATTTCAAATCAGACCTTATAGTTTCATTTTGACTCAACACACACACACACACACACACACACACACACACGCATACTTTTCAGAGCCAGTGTGAAGTGAAGCATAAGCAGCTGAAATTACCAGGTATCGCCCCCCTCTGCCCCCTGTCGTCAGTGGCACGCGAGTGAAGAGAAAATTGCGTGGGCGCGCCTTCGTGTCACAGAGTGTCACGTCGCGTGGTGAAATGACTCGTGAGGAAGCGGCCTGTCAGCGATTTAGCGTCACCGTAAGATTGACAGTACAAGCATGTGTTTGTGTGTGTTGATATCAACCCAGGCCTTTTGCATCTCATATTTCAATTCCAGCATTGCATGTTTAAGAACAAAACCTCCATTTTTAAAAACTATTTGCTTCATTACTAGCAAATAAGCATAATTTAAAGCTATTGTTGTTGAGGGTTTATCTGACAAAATGCAGTCTCTGTCTAAAAGATGCCATTGTAAAAGTGAGGCTTCACAGAGGTCAAATAAATCATCTTTTAAGACTCAAAGAGTTAGTTCACCAAAAAATGAAATTTCTGTCATTTATTACTCACCCCTGTGTCGTTTCAAACCCATAAGACCTTCGGTCATATTCAGAATGAAGACAAATTAAGATGTTTTTGATGAAAATATACAAAGAAAACTAAAATATATAAAATAACTGTTCTTCTCCTATGACTTACGTCTTCCGCCATTTTAGTAAACATTACTGCATAACCGTACTCTTTCCTCTAGATGCAAGCAGAGGAAAGCTTTAACACATGCTTTCACCCCTAATGTCAACAAAACTGATTGCGTCAAATACGTTGAAGCTTGCTTATACGGTGCATTAAACATGGCAGAAGATGAATGTAAGAGTAAATGATGTATTCCCGTAGAATCGCAAAAGTGCGGTTTCTGATGTCACCTGGACTGTTATGCCGATGTTTTTGCTACATTTCTGGAACTTGGATCATTTCAGTTGTGTTGCTGCTCAGATGCTCTCTGAAATCATCAACAATATCTTAATTAGTATTGCGAAGATGAACGGAGGTCTTACGGGTTTTGAACAACATGAGGGTGAGTAATTAATGATTTTTGGGTGATTCAACCCTTTAACCCTAGTAATTATGTCAGGTGCTCCTGTTTTATTTCAACACATGATTTGTTAAATAGATATGAAGTACATTTGTTCATACATAGGAAAAGCTTATGTATCATATATTTATCTTTTTAATTTCAGCCTACTCTTTAATTTTAGCCTACTAATATTTATACAAAATTGCATAATTTATCATAATGCTTGCAACCAGTGTTATGGCTATTTATTGCAGCTTTATTTCAAATAAAAAAAATAATTTGAATAGTTTTACCTTTAGTTGCCAGTAAAGGCATTGAAAAATGAACAACTGTATTCATTAACTATTAACAAAAAAATCATAAAAGATATATATATATATATATACACAGTAGTCAATATTTGAAGTGGATCAAAGTGGTCCTAAAACCTAAAATGCGTTCTTTAACTTTGAAAGAAGTTTTTGATCCACTTCAAATGTTGACTACTGTATACTGTATATATATATATATATATATATATATGGTCACTGATAATAAAAACACTATATACTTCATTACAAAACTCTAGATATAACTGTTTTTTTAATATTTCACATGAAATCCTGTCACATCGTGAAAACAAAGCGTTAGTGTTCTGGATCAACCTGTGTCAATGTTTTCTTTGCACTTTTGTTCCCAAATCCATGTTTTGTCTAATGTATTCCAGCATACAGACATCGCAAACACTCACAATCACATATCGATGCTTTGAAGTCACTTGAGTGTGCGTTTCATCTTTCATGTCATCTTTTTGTTGTTTCCCTCTATTTTTATTTATATATATATATATATATATATATATTTTCATGAGTACTTTCCTCTCAATCCCAGTCTTTGTTTGGAGGGTTGGTTAAATCAAGACTACATTCTCTGTCTGTTTTTGAATCAGATTGATTGTTTTAATGCACCTGACTTTTGACTGATGTCTGGATTGTGTGCGTGCAGGAAAGAAACAAAAGAAAGTTTCTTCAGAGATTAAAGCAAATATTACCATAAAATCAGCAATTCAAATCAGTCACAGGCTTCCTGAGGTTTAAATCAGTTTATTGCAGTTTTAAAATCTTTCTCCACGTTACAGCTGTATTATTCCTTCATATATCGCTTAATGGACAGTGTTGAACTTCGAATGGTAAAATTAACACAACGACTCGAGCAGAGCTGATGTTTTTATAACACAGAAGTTCAAAACTTTGCATAAACTCCATGAATAATTGTATGTTTCCTCACTGCCTAACTAGAGAAGGAAAACTGCTCTTTTTCTTGTAAAAACCCCTGGAAAGCAGGATCGCTGTTCTTTGCCAATTAAATACAAGCTCTGGATAAACTCCTTTCACATAATAGAAAACCCAAATAATTACAGCCTCAGTCAGAACGGCTCCATCCTGTTTCACACTCGGATAAAAAGAGGTCCTCAATTATCATTGTTTTTGGCTAGCATCTAAATATCGAAGGCACACCCTTCTCGCCCTCTTCCCTGCGGTGTCCATCTCTCCAGTTCTCCATGATTGCCAATTAGAGCAGAAATCAATTTACAGTCTCCATTGCTTAATTGATATCATTATGTTTACTGTAGAATGAATAATTGATTATTGTATCATTACTTCAAACTGTAGCCGTGCATGAAGTGCGCCCGGCAGGTAGCCACCGCTGAGAGGTTTTCTCGTTAAAAAGCTGTGATTGTCGATAATTAAGGGTTATCATTATATTCCCACTTCCCCAAATGTCGGCATTACTGATTCAGTCCTCCAAGTTCAGCTATCCTCTAACAGTTTCTAATATCAGATCCAAACCAATAACAGTGCAATACATGTATTTTAGAAGACATACATTCATATTTTAGGTCCAGACGATATCTACCATAAAAAGCTTCTAGAAGAAATGCTAAATAAATATACTAGCTGTCCAAACATTCATAACTCTTGGCTCAAGCCCGTCTCTGTAGACTTGGGTCCATATTTATTCTATAGTCCAGATGATTGTGAAAGGCTTTTCGATGGTGTGAGATTGTGATGTTGGGTCAAAATGCAGCTCCTCAATCTGAGGGAAAGAAAGAAAGAAAGAAAGAAAGAAAGAAAGAAAGAAAGAAAGAAAGAAAGAAAGAAAAAAAAGTTAATCCAACATAAATGCACCTACATTTAGCAGTACTTTACTTACACACCAAATAAATCCTCTGAAGTGAATGGGTGCCGTCAAAATGAGAGTCCAATCAGCTGATTAAAACAATAATTCACAACAATCTAGACCACACCAGTCTATTATTTCATGTCTTGTGAAGCAGAATGCTGCATGTTTCTAAAAGCAAATCTATCATCTTAAAACATTGCATTCTGGCCATTCAAGTCTATAATCTATGTCCATAATCTGCAATAACGCTTCCTCCGATGAAAAAAGTCCATCTCCTGTTGTCCTTTCGCATCCAAATTCACCAACATATTTGTAAAGTGTCCTTGATCTGTGCATATTGCTCTCCTGATTGAGATGAGGCAATGTTTTCACCGAAGAAAGCAATATCATGGTCATATTTAATTTATTGATTTGTTTCTTACAAACATGAAGTTTTTCACTTCATGAGAAGTGGTGTGGGTTACTTGTGGATTATTGTGATGTTTTTATCAGCTTTTTGGGCTCGGCACTCATTTACTGTAGAGGATCCATTGATGACTAAGCAATGCAATTTCTAAAAAATCTGTTCCCATGAGCTATTCCTTTAAGAGCTTAAACTGGTGTGTGATTACAGACCAATTCAGTCAATGACCTCATAATGATGAAGAAAAATAAAAGATTTTCGAGCGAATCGTTGGGAAACGCCACCTCTGGTCTGACATACGCCGCTGAGGGCAAACACACACATGGAGACAGATGGAGCTGCCTCGCCTCTTTCAGACTTATTATGCAGTCGGGAAATACTAAGAAAGATAAATGATTTGGTGTGGGCTGGAACACTAGTTATTCAGATTCACATGCGCAGTTTCTTTGTCATTTCCCCCTCTCTTCGATTCTTCTCATGACTCGTATAAATCTCAGTCTCTGGAGTTCCAGCCTGCAGTTTTATTAATAGAAACGGTGCGGTCGATGTGCATACAACTTTTAAAAGTCTTAAAAAACAAACTGTCAGGAGAATGTAAACTGCTTTATGCATTTCATCAAGCTCCTTGGGCATTTGGCAAAGGTATGGAGGACTAGGAAAAAATATGATGTATAAATCATTTTCAGTTGAAAAATATATTTTTAAGTACATTAAAAAATTAATATTTATTTGTGTTAATTTGGGGAAAAACATAAACAGTTGTATTCTTCTATGATGTATAAATTATTTTTTTTAAATACATTTCTTTAATGATTTATGAAAAATATAGATTTTTTTGGCCCTGATACTTTCCACACAGCAAACCAATAGTTCCATGATTTTTAAATTTAAATAATAATAATAAATATTAATAAATAATAATATTTTTAGGTTTTAGGAAAACTATATATTTTTCAAATTTCATATGGTCATGAAAATAATATACAATATACTCGACAAACTCACAACAAATACATAGCTAAATTAAATGAAATGTATACAATTACCTGGTATTTTACATTTTTAAACATTGCAAGGTTACATGATTTACCAATGAATAACTTAAATTGATTAAAATTAAAAACACAAAAGGTACCATTTTTAATAATTGTGATATATAAATATAAAAAGTATATGTTTGCATGAAGCACCTCACCTCATGGTTATATGTAAATGACAAGTCGGCATCAGGTTTTCCATTTACTTTCATGGTAACCCGAGTGACATTACTTGTTACACCCCAAACCCTCACGACACCCAGGGTAAGTCTGTCAGCCTCGGCCAGCCCATTCATGGAAACCGCATTGGTAAGAGTATGCTATAAACATAATTACACAACACAGCTGTTACACACGCCCATTTACCGTATCAGCAAAAATACAATTGCAAATGATAATTGCTGAGAATTTGAAAAATTATATTTGTGAGGAAAATGCACTTAATTGTCATGTCACAATGCAAAGAAATTGGACAAAAGACTCGTTTCTTGATTTTCTCGCACTTAGATGTCACTAGAACAGAATGAATAATAACAGAAAATATATAACATCTGTACCGAAACAACTCAACCTAGCTGAGTCTGACCTCGTTTTACAAACAGTTGTCAACTCCATAGGGCCGTGTTTTCCCCACCGCTCAAATAATCTCAGCACATACAACATCAAACCCAGAGCTCTGACCTGGGCCAAGTGGCCTTGAGCTGCTACAGCATGAAACAGTTTTGGATCTGGATTTGTTTATAAATAGAGAGTGGCCACAGATGTTTGGCTTCAAGTGAGATGGACAATCTTAGACTCCCTATTGGATTTTAATGACCACAGTCCAAATAAATCTGAAAAAAACTGCATGCTTAGCTTTCTTCAAAACATCTTAACGTACCTCAAAGACCGAAAAAGATGTCAAGAGGTATCGATTATTCTGAACAGTATCTGTTAGGAGAAAGAATAAGCAAGAAGATTAAGAACCATTGTGGTAAATGACTTTAAAATCATCTACATAAAACGTACATAAAAGAATATAGGAAGATATGCAGGGTTTTGCTGATTGCATTGCTGATAATACTTTAAATTAAAATGCAGTACGTTACAAATACCGTAATAACATTTACTAAAAGGGAAAAAAAGCAAACACGCCTATACAGGGAATTCATTGCAGTTTAGAGCTGAAATGAAAACCAGTGACAGTAATACGCCAACAACTTATTCCTTTTCACACAAGTTATAATTGGTGACAGGGGCAGATTAGTGATGAATCAATAACTATTTTCACATGTTTTTTTGCACAATACTATGTACAGTAATGCCTTTACCATGACGAGTGCAATGCTGTACAGAGAAAGTTTACTACGTCAACAAATATATACATATGGAGCTGGTTTAGTGTCAACGTGTTAGTTTATGTAGAAGAAAAAAGAAAAAAAAAAAATTAAACCCTATCTTTAGGTTTAAAGTAGGGTTTAGTGTAGGTGCTGTCTCATTTTTAAATGCAATAGAGCATGAACCTTTTGGCACTGCATACTAAACATTCAGTTTAATTCAACTTAAAAGGTTGCCAAAGCCAACTTTGTCTGTTTTTGATAATAATATGTAATGCAACTTTAGCACTACTCCATGTACATTTCATTTTAAAAGTGTGACAAATGGCTTCAAGAAGCAATGTAGTCATTTTGCAGAACTGTTGTATTTGCACATATTTCCAATGAACAGGGTTGAATAAATCATTGATGCAATTGGAAACATCAGGCAAAGTCAAAACCATCAAATTCCCCATGATTCTCATTCTCACAGACACGCACCACACAAAACTCACCGATTCCCTCTCCGTCATCCCAGAACAGGGATCCCTTTGCGTCACCTTCATCATTAAGAGCAACAATCAGACTCAAAGGATTCTGACGACTACAAGAAAAAATAAAACAGGAGGAAAAATTACAAACTGGCCATATAAAAGAAAACTTGACTGCTTCCGAGGCAAAACATATAGCCTTTGCAAATATAGCAAAATGGCCCATTAAAGAGGCATTAAGGCATCTCTTCACCTGTAGTGTGTGTTGTTTTCTGGTTTCTGCAAGGGCAGAATGTGGCCTGATCTCACGTGTAGGTTAATTTTTTTCAAAGGTGCATCCATATCCACAAACTCTCCTTCCGCTCTTATTTGTTTACCCTGGATGTCAAATCACATACAAGCAGATAAGAGACCCCAATACATAGAGGACATTGTACCACAGGCTGAATTAGTTTCAGAAGCTACAGTAGCTTCATTATAACTAGTAGTTAAATTGACACGCTGATAAAGATTTAAATGCTTCCTAATAAACTGCTTACTTGCATGATGGTAAAATGCTTACCGTGTGGTAATCGTACCAGACCTCATGTGGCAGGTATCCCTTGACCACAGTAACACCCTTCATGGAACAAAATTAATTAGAAATAAATTCATGAACAACAACACGAACAATACTGTGAATTAATATATATTCATG
>JAUYWG010000055.1:20999105-21012509 GCA_034779775.1 Enteromius afrohamiltoni | reverse complement strand
AATATATAAAAATCCCCTTTTTTAGATGCACAAATTATAAGAATGTGATGAAAACATAAGATAATTTAAAGGGAAAGAGCTCTGACAAGTTTTGGTTAACACTGTTTTTTAAAAATCCCAAACCTGCCCATAAAAAGCCAATGCATGAATAAAGCGTCTCTACAGCTGTGTTCTTACTGGCCTGTTGATGGTGTTGTGGTTTCTGGAGAACGGATAGAAAGCTCCAAGCTGCATCCAGCGCAAGCACATCTCGTATTCAGCAACGTTAAAGAAGCCACAGATATCAGCACCGGTCTAAAACACAAGCGAAAGGGAAAAGAGAGAGAGAAACACAAATATAGATCTCTGTAAAAACAGGGCCACAAGAGCCAACTCCAAAACATTAATAAATAAACTCTAGAGGCAGTGTAATGGCTGCATGCTAGTGTAATGCGCCCAATTGAACTAAAAACATTGTTTGATAGGAAAAAAAGCACAAATGAAAAATCAATAGCAAGTGCTGCGGCAGGACGAGAGAGGCACTTACGTAAGGGATGCCAAATATGCTGAACTCCATCATGCCTAAAAGACAGAAAAAGAGAGAGAGAGGAGTTTGGTTTTAATGAAAACAGATATCCAGTTAATGCATTGAACTGTAAAGTAGACGTTCACCAAAATGACCGTGCAGTTTTAGTAGATAATAAAACTGCGTTTTAGAATAGGCTTCAGTTAGGGGGAAAAAGGAGTTTTCCCATGCGTCTTAGCAGACGCAGTACGAGTGAAATGTCGAAAGGGAACTTAGCTTTTGTCATTATTGTAGCATGGAGAATGCATCATTATGTTTATTTTCAAAGTTTGTCTTTGGTTCAATGAAAACAGATTTTTTTTCTTCAAAACTATTTATTGCATTGTTTGTTATGTTGTTTACAGTCAAGTCATTCAGCTTATCCACCGTGGCCGCACTGCACAAAATAGATGCTGAGGAAACAACTTTTTCTGACTGAATGAAAGCTGTGCACCTTTTATGGTCAAAAGGGGTCTCAAATTCGATAAATGTAGTGCCCAAATTTCACTAAATTGTCACCGGTATGTGTGTGACTATGTGTGCCGAGCCACATACATGACTTGTATGTGTGTGCAGTGTAGGTGAAATGAACTGGGAGAGCATGCAGTGGGTCAAACCACTGTGAGGAAGGGGAGGGGGAACTCAACTATTTCGAAATGAATTTTTTTTTGCATTTTTTTTCTACTTACACAACTATCTTAGGTATACATGCATATATTTTTTTACAATGGACAGTGTTATTTTTTAATGATTTTGGTGGGGGACATCCCCTGGATTTACGCCCATGTACACAGAACACATTAATATATTATGAACAACTTTTTATTTTGGATGCAATTAATTATTTGACAGCACTAATAGAAAGTTAAAATACAGTATTTATGTAAATTAGGTATTTTTTGTAAAGTTATAAATGTCTTTACTGTCACTTTTGATTAATTTAATGTATCCTTGTTGAATAAAATGATTGATTTCTTTCAGAAAGAAAACAAAAAAGACAAATTACTGACAACAAACCTTTGAACAATAGTGAAAAAATACTGTCTCACTAATGAAAAGAAATTAAATAAAATTATGCATTTTTTTTCTATTTCATTCTTAAAAAAAAAACAATAAAAAAACAGTATATTTCCTTTTTTCCTTTTTTTTTTTCTTTAAAAAAACTAAAACCTTGCTATGTGTATTGCATTAGGCTAACTGAGACTCGTCGTAGTGCTTGCTTATCGTTGCTCTTTTGTGAGTTTTGATTTGCTTGTATTGTCTTAATCAGTAAGTCGCTTTGGATAATAGCATCTGCTGTATGACTAAAATGTAAATGCAGTAAATAAACACATACCTATGATGGACTTCAGAAGCTGGTCCCAAGCGGAGTAGTTGTCACCCAACCAATGTCCGGCCCAGCGTCCACTAGATGGGTATGTTGAACGGGTAACTACGGCGCCTCTCTTTCCAGTGGTATTAAGCAAAGCACTGGGAAATAGACATGAAAAACACAGGAATTACAATTTATTTCAGAATAACCAAGTGATACAATAGTAGTGAATACAGAGGAGTAGAAAACTCACTCATAAGTGGGTTTCGTGTGAGCCCAGCCATACAAGTTGTGGACATCGTAATGCTTGACGCGTGTGCCGTCGGCCAGGATCTGCTCACTGTTCATGCATAAAGTCTTGTGCTTCAGACCTCTGTGCATGGACTCCAGTGCTGGGAAAAGTCACACGCATCCAGATTTATGTTGGATGAAAAATGATAAATCAAGTGTAAATTTAGACCATCATGCACTCATAGGAACTTACGGGGCATGTATGGAGGACTTTCCAAATCTTGATTCCCTAAACAATTTTCTCCAACAGTTCCATGCACGAAACTGGCCGGCTCATTCATGTCCTTCAGAAACCAACCACAATAACAAAGGTTACTATTTGAAGAACACAAAGGCGACATATGTAAATGAGCACAGAAATGGGGCATGGCTATGCTAAACCTTCACTTTCATTCTTGCACAGATCAACATGACTTGGTCAAGTGGGATGTATTCCACAATCCACAAGAAGATTTGAACAATAGTCTTACGAATCCTTAATTTCCCTCTGGTTTTTGAGGTTTTTATTGGTTATGGTTAGAATTAGATGTGTTGTTTCAAGAGCAACAATGGCACATATGTGCTCAAAGAATATAATTGACTATTTTAATTTAGTTATTTTTTATTAGGGATATGAGACTGTCTGCTTAATATCTGCTGACACTTAATCCTGATGGTCCTCCAACATTTATACATACAGTTTGCAAGTATGCTACATGTCACCTTATAAATAAATTAAAACCATAAGTTAGTTATTGGTTACTCACTGTAAAGTTAGCAGAATTTCTGAACAAAACTAAATTTCTTCGATTTTCATGCCAACATAAAAATGAAAAAAGACAAAGACTCACAATCCATAGTCCGTCAAACTTCATGATGTTGTTATAAAAGTCTTTAATCTGCTCTCCCCACCACTCTGCTGTACTGTTCTTGAAGAAATCAGGGAATGCTGCAAAAGCCCTGAATAGCTGAACGTTTAAGATAAAATACACATTATTAGAACTGCTGCAGGTTGGATACAGTGCTTTACTGTAGTGCAACATGCTAATTTGTTTAAATAATAGCATGCTGATCACTTCTGATCTGTTTTTATTAGCTGTTGGTGTGTCTTTTGGCTGATATAATAGTGGGTGATATAGTATAAGTCTTTTATGTACTGATTGGCCAAAGGTGTGTTTTCTACATGCTGATTGGTTGATAGATTGGTGTGATGTCACCTTCATCTCTCTTGACTACATTTGCAATTATAGCCTATTGTACTGATAATTTCAGAATGAATAGACTTGGATTGGGGAACAAGAGAAAAGGTGTCCAGTTCTCTGATTAAAGAGAGATAGAAAGAGTGTGATTTATCGAAAAAGACAATGAAGTGAGAGAGGCAGATACCTCTACTTGAGTATCCCAGTCCAACGAATTGTCCACGGTGACATTGGGATAGTCAGGCCACACCTGTGTCAAACAGAAACAACAAATCAAGCTTTCAGGGAAATGTGGTTTTTATTCTGTGATTATTTGGAATTTTGCTCAAGTGCATATATCACACATTTCTCATCCTTTTAGCCTTTTTAGCTTGGGTAGATTCTACAGTCTCCGACCCAGTTTGTTTGCTGGCTTCTGTGGCTGTGACATGCTTTATTTGATACTAACTGTCAACCTGGGGTGCTGAAAGACTATTGGGTGAATTGGCAGTGGGCGGAGTCACACAGACAAAAGAAAAACAGATTTCCGACATGGAACACACATTTTACATTTGAATTCCTGGCCGATGTATTGTTTTTTCAAAGAAAAAATGCACATTTTTTGCAAACCTTTTATGGTATTGTATGCTTTAGCCCAATCAAAAACATGCATACAGCACCTTTAACCAGATTTAACTCTGAAATCTTCATCAAGCATATGAAAATAATCAACACATTTCCACTTTATAACCATTTTTCTTAAATATTGGTTAATTAATTCACCTTCCAGTGTTTATTTCCAATTAAGACTAAATTGGGAAAAGTCCAATTTAGGATTTGCTTAATACAGCATAACCTGATGCTAATGAATTCATTTTTAGAGGAAAAACAACAGCAAAATTAGTATTGAGGATTATCAATGGGTTTGATGATCAGTGCCATTTTTTGTTATCACTTGGATTGTTTCATTATAAAACATCTATCCTGTTTGAGAAAATTATGGAAAATGGTGTAACGGTATACAAATCATTTAAGCATAAGCCAATTGTCAAATCCTCATGAGCAACAGCGAACATACTGTATTTCTATGTTTTCAGTCATAGATAATCGTGGAGATAATAACAACACAAGCAAACCGAGCTACAAACAGAACTCAAAGTACTGCAGAACATGAAGGGACCTCAAACTTGTGCAGAAAAAGATATACTGTCAACAGAACTTTGAGGCATTGACTCAGAATTAATATATGTTCATCTTCCTCTTCCTGTTTGTCATACCTTTCCCCACACAATGTCATTGCTGAGCTCGGAAGGCCATTTGATGAAAATGTCTTTTTCAATTCCGGTATCAAATGCAGGGTAGGAGCCTTTTGTCTCATTGCCCGCTATCGCCGGGTCCTGAAGCACACAAACAAATACAGCATGTAGTTCTGGTACACAATACGTTTCTCCGCATGCCTCTGGCAAGAATGAGAAGACCGCACTGATGTCGATCGCTCTGTTCTCATTACAGTTACCATTTCAAGGAAACAACTTTGTCTTTGCAAGTAATTAAGAATAGTTTGTACCAGAATGAAGATGAAACGCATTCCCTCAGCCCTCATCTGGTCCACCAGGGCAGGCAGTCCTTTAAAGTTGACTTGATCCACTGTAAAGTCCATCTGCCTCTCCATGTAGTCAATGTCTGCATATTGCACATCCTTTAAGGGATCAAATGTCAATTATTGTGGTTATTAAAGTTAAATGTGTACTTCCAAAGTGATTAAAAGTGAGTAATGGAGAGCAAACTTAGCAATGCCTCTTGCTTTGAAATGAAAATGATGGTTTTATGTTGTAAGTGCCTGCTATGCATTTGTGATGGTGGTCTGGGTGGTTGGGATGGGATATGTTCACCACAGCCTGTCCTCCAACAAAAAACGACTCTCTAGGTCATTTGTGCAAGTATCGTATTACAACCTATATTTATGCTTTAAAGGTAAGTGACCTTTAGCAGGCATAAAAATAATGACAGTGTTGTATTGAATCTGTCGTCATGAAATGACGTATTACTGTCATTATCAACCAAAATGCGTGGTTTGTTTAAATGCAGTATGTGGACTTTCCACACTGATCTCACTGTGATTAAAAAGCATTTTAGTATTTTTTTAGCATTTTTTTAGGCAGCAAAATTATGTTTCATAGGGATTCACTCGCGCATACATCGCCTGGGTTCAAACTCACAATTACACGATCACTTCTCGTCTTATGACACATTGCTCTACAACCTGAGCTAAACCAAAGCTTAATGTGCTAATGTCCTGCTGCTGCTTATAGGGGCGCAAGTGTAGTATGCGCTCTAATGGGTCGTGTTTTGCCGCTATGTACAAACGACCTATACAAGTGTATTGGTTGGAAGACATGTTGGTTCACCATTTCCTATCATTTCCCAATATATATATACATATATAGCCCCAAAACTCGTAAAAAGATTGCAAACTATCAAAGAAAATATGATATAAAACAAGCTCATTGTGAAGTAATACTTAAATTAAAGTAGGCTTTACTTCTGAAAGTGTCTTCAATATTGCTTTTGTCCTTTCATATACACAAGTTACATGTTACAATTGTTAGCTCAAACTACTCAAACTACAGTATGAGCAATCATAAGTACTAGTGACGCTTTTCTTAAAAGAATCTTCTAATAAAAGGACTACGAAGGCATTTTTATAAGGGGTGACTCACTCCAGGTACCACTTTAAGTCTTAATACAGCTACAGAACGTTGACTTTTTATCATTCAGGTTGCACATCCCTGCAAAATAACCGATTGAGGTATTTAAAGTGAGAAACACAATATTCCTGCAAGTTTTGAAGGTCGGTGAGAGTTGCGTAACGTTGTTTATTGTTGCATTCATGAGGAGACTGAAAGACACATGCACAAACTACAAGATGAGATTCTTACATAAGGTATTTGAGCTGCTTTCATGTCTCTGTAAAGATCTGCAATCTCCATATCGTTGGAGTAGCCGTAGCGGCACAGCTGGAATCCAAGCGACCAGTAGGCTGGAAGAACCGGTCGGCCGATCATCTGTCAGACAACATGCACAAACCAAGAGAAAAATATTTTACATTTTATGCAAATGCATTTTAGGACATAAATATTCAAGTGGCTTAAGAGAATCTAATAGCCCCTTCTTTCTATGTGACAAGTGAGCTTCCTTTAGATAAATATTTATGTATTTCATTTTTGCATGTGAGTTTTTGTGCGTTATTTTGTGTGTGTGCTTAGACTGAGTACACTGTGGGCAATGAGGCAGAGAGACTCCAGCTGCTAAACCTCATCAAGCCAGGAAACACACACACACACACACCTCAGTGTACTGCTGAACCACTTCTTCTGGAGTGGGTCCCATCACCATGTAGAAGTCCAAGATACCTCCGATGGTGTGGTAGGTCAGAGCTGGAGTAGGCTGAAAGGACACGTCTAAGAGCAAAACATGCCAAAAGAAGAAGAAGAAAAAAATTATGACATCATCCTCGTGACTCAATGTGTCGCACACTTACACAATCTCTGAACAGCAATAATGAATTCCCTCTACAGCTTTTATGACAGACAGCACACAGGACACAGTTTATGACACTGTTTACATCTTAAGGGTAAAATAAAATTAAAATGAGAGTTTTGTGGTTTTAAGTCAATGTCTACAGGTTGAAAACACTATAACCCATCCAGTTGGCACTTCACCCCAAAATCAAAATAGAAAAATGTGCAATTATACTTTGGATAAAAAGAAAAAAGCCTGTTTGTAACACCTTTTCTTGTGCTACAGTACATTGTTTATTTTATTTTTTTTTCTCTTTTTATTATTATTGTAACAGTATTATACCGTAAAATAGCCTAGTATAATACAATGAATTTTTGAACATTTAAATAAACATGAGTATATAAAATGAAAAATGTAATTATCAAAATAATTTTAACTATGTATTTAATCATTTTTTATTTGCAGCAAAAAATATTACATATTAAACTATAATAATAAACATCACAGTTATATTACATAAAAAGTAAGTAAACTAAATTTCTAACTCTAATTAAGTAAATAATTAAGTTTTTATTAACAGCTTATGAATGTATTACAATTTTACTTATGCAAGTTAATATATAACTACAAAATATTTTTAATTTAAAAGTTTTTCATTTGATTAGAATGTTTTTTGTATTAATTATATTAAATAGGAATTTTCTAACTTCTAGTTGTGATACTCTTTATGAAAGTGTCTTATAAATAGTAAGAATAATAAATAACAGTAATAATATAAATTATATATTTTTATTCATTAAATTAAATACATTTATTTTCCAACTAGGATTTAGTAATTGGCTTTATTTTAAATGGCTTTATTGCTTTTGTCTGTGCACAAGCTGCCAAATGTGATTTGGCTGGTCTGTGACGAAAGAACTAAAGTATTATCTATTTTAAAAAGGAGTCCTTCAGTACACACATTCCCAGCTTCCTTTTCAAATCATTTCAGAGTTCTTTAACTGTCCATTTCTGCTACATTCTGTATGCGTTGAGGTGTTAAACACATCTGTATTCAAACTGAAGGGCACTACTTTGAACTTCTCTGGGTAAAGTGAAGCACATCAAAGCTGTTCTCCTGCTGCGGTTCTCAGGATGCTCATTTACTCGACTGCCTGCGCGTGTGTGTTTATGTAAGAATTAAAATGTGTTTGTGAGCATTTGCGAGACAGCGATTGAATGCAGAAGACTTTCTCTGTTAAAAGCCCCACTGCAGCAGCACCATTATGTGTTAGCAGCTCCAGAGAAACTCCTGCAATAAGCATAAGTGTTCCTCATACTAAAGCTCAATGACAGCCTCTTGCCTCTGATAAATAGCATCCGCTCTAATCACAACCTTAAGACCTACTGACAAAACCCATGCCAGTGTTGGAGCCAGTGAGCGATGGACTTATTTGTTACGATGCTAAAGATGCAGCAAGTGGCCGACTGACGAGTTTTAGTCTCATAAAGAGACATTAAAAACATTGTTCCCAGAGATCCTGTGGTTCCCTTTACATAAACAAAAATGTGAAACGTACATACAACTGTGTTTTTTTTACAACTTAACTCTGTGCCTTACAAAAACAGTTTGCAATGTCTTTGTTCTGCTGTACAAATGAACTGTGATCCTGTGATTGTCATCTTGAAGAGATATCTTACAACATCATAATGTTTCTGCTGACCAGTTGAAAACAGATTTTGCACCAAAAGCATTTATATGCTGCTTTATTTCCAAATATCTATTAACAGCAAAAAAAAAGAAATCAGTTTAAAAATCTCAAATCAGTGTAAATATATATATATATTTTAAAAACTGAATAAAAAAGAAAAGAAAAGAAAATAAATGCAAATAAACCAAATAAACTTTGTAAATTTGTAATAAATATTTTTATGTGAACATGCTGTCATGTTTTGTGAGTCTGTAATAATGTATTTTTCTGTATTATTTTTAATGTAGAAACATTCATAATCATTAAAAAACATATTTCATGGTGGCATTTGTCATACAGTAATTCAATTCAATTCATTTGAATTATAAAAGTTTTTATTATATAAATAAATAGTAAATAAAAGAAAGAAAATAAAACAGTGTTTTGTTTGTTAATAAATAACTTATTAACAATTAATATTACTATTTTTATGAAAATAAAAATATGTAAAAATATTGCTATGGCAATAAGATGGTAATGAGAAATGGTGGCAGAAGTTATATGTAATCTTAATATTTTTTGTAAAGCCTGAAACAGCATTTCTATAGCCTTTATTTAAGCTAAATATATTTTATTATATATTTTTTTAAAACATTTTTATGCACACAGATTCTAGAAAAGTCTAATTAAATGCTCAAAATATCCCTAAATTGTATATAAAATATTAAATTAAATTATTAGAAAATAATTCCAATAAATTAATAATAATAAAAAAACTTTTTTTTAATTAATTAATTTAAATGACAGAGTTCTTTTTCATCTACTAATTAGGCATAAAGTAATTAAATGTATTTTGGCTTTTCTCTACCATCAAGCTAACTAACCAGTTCAAACCAGCAAACCATCTTAGACAGGTTCAAGATGTGTTTCACTAAGTCTCAAAAGAAAGAGCATCAAGTGCAGGTTTTGTCCTGTTTATTCGAATGAAATACAAATTTGTGAAAAAATTGTTTGGTTTTACTCACCCATAGCATTGCTGTTGAGCAGGAGGACACCATGAGCATTTTTTTCATTCTCTAGACCCATGTAGAAAGGATGAACTCCATAACTGTTCAGCTTATACTGCAGACGAGGAGAAGGAGATTAGAGTTTGACTTTGTGGTGCGATTTCAGTTGTTCTCGGTGTTAAACAGACAATTAAGTGTTAATGAGAGATTTTTATTTGGCTTAAAGGAATGAACCCTGCAAATCCCATCTCTCTGTTTTAATTAACCTAATTACATCCCTCTCTCTTCCTTCACAAAGCTCTCTCTTTGCTTGTCTTTCTCTGGGCACTGTGTCATGAAGTGAGTCAGAGAATAAGGATGTTAGTGTGTCCAGTATGAACGACTGATAGACGATTACAGGACGGTTAGTAGGCCTCAGCCAAGAACATCAATGCAGCTGATTCAATCTTTGTATAAGCACTTTCTAAAACCTACTTATACGAGCTTTTATATGTTGTAAAATTGTATTACAATTTAAAAGTATGAAAAAAACAACAAAGCTGAATTTTCAGCATCCTTTTTCCAGTGCATGATCCTTCAGAAATCATTGTTAAATCTATTTTTTTTAAATAACTTTACAACCAAATACAGAAGTATGCATACAATAATTTAACAATACTAATATTACTAATAATTAATTTTAGCATTTATATCTAGTAAAAAAAAGTAAACTGTCACAGCATTACAGCTTTTGATTACTGTACTGAGTGACCAAACTGTATCGTGATGTTTAGAGGCAGATTAAGTGATTAAAAAGAAATGTTTTCGAAAATAGTCGGGCTGAGTACAAAATAGCCAATCAACAGAAAGGGGCATATCTACTAATGATGTGGAATAGAGAGCATTCAGTGAACAGCTGAGCCGAGCGTCAGAAAGATAAAAAACAAAAGAGGAAAATGTCTGTGGAATGATAAGGCAAATCTACATATGTGTGGGGCAAAGTTATCAAAATAGGGTCGTGTTTGTTTTGGCGATTTCAAAAATCAACATTGGCGTCCAGAGATCGCTTACCCTGCCTTTAAAGTGCAGATAACTAATCATTCGGGAAGGCTTGTAACATCACTACTGGTTCTGACACTCACCCCTGGAGGCTGGTCTTTTGCAAACAGGCCGTATTTGTGAAAGTTGAGGCTATGTTTGTAGGTGGCGTGCTCTGTTTCACCAAAACCATAGACATATTCTGTGGGAAGGCGCGTGGAGATCTGAAGGAACTGATCGGAGAATGTGAACCCTGGCAGAGCAGAATCCCATCTAGAGAATGAGATTTAACAAAACAGAACACTCAGGATGTTTTCTGAAAAACAAGTTGCTTTCATTAAGAAGGTAAACTGTCTTTTATAGTCCTAAAACTCACAGAAAACCACAGAAAGTGCAGCTATTTCTGCATTCCACTCATGTGCTCCTTTACAACACTGCTTCTTTGTTGCTTTTTTTCCAATTAATTTGAAGTTAAAACACCTTTGGGAACTTTGACATGCATTATTTTTTAGATATATGCATTTAAGATGTATTTTAATATATTAAATGTAGATTCTGCCAAATGCATAAATGTATTGCATAATGCGATTAAAAATGGTGAAAAACCTTAATAAATGGAGACAGCAGATAAAATAAATACTATAACATAATTTACTATGTACGCAGTTAACCACATTATTGCCAAAATAACCTCTCTGGACCCTGTTACCAGAGTAAATCAGGTTACTCACATCACTTCTTCTGTTGCTTTTCTGATCACTTGGATGCCGAAGGGTTTGTCATTGATTTGAACCCTATATTCTCTGTTGTCTTCCACTGTTTCTGGTGTGGCTGGCAGGTCGAGGGGGACGGGGACCTCGTAGCGCGCATTTTCTGGGTCGAAGATCTTGATGAATAGGAACAAAATCAGTCATAGTCTTAATCTTTAGTCTTTATTTTCTACTTCTATTAATTCATATTTCAGAAAATGGGTTTGTTTCTCAATGCTCCTAAAATAAAGATTATGCTAATTGTTATTCTAGTTACCATTTACTGAAAGGTTCTTTGGATCAAATGCCTGAATTGAAAAGGATATTGTTTAAAAAAAAAAAAAAAAAAAAAAAAAAAAAAAACATGCACAGTGAAAACTACCGCAAAACTACCATATTATTGCCAATAAATAATAAAACCTCTAAAAGCTTCTGCCAAATGCATAAATGTATATTAAATCTTAATCCTACATTTAAAAAAGCATACCTTCCAACGTAGGCTTCTTCCACTCAGGTAAGTGATTTCCACCCGTAGCTTGCTGATGTCTCGAGATCGAGAACGCTGAGCTGGGAATTCAGTATTGCGGTCTATATCTACAGTGATGCCACTTTCTGTCTGAACCTTGTTACTGGTGATGTAGCCGTGGTTCTCAGTGTAATAACACAGAGGGACACTTAATGGCTATAAAAGACAAAAAAACATCTATGTTACACATTTGCTATTTGTTTTCTGTATACAGATATCAAACTATCTGAAAATGAAAAGGGTTGAACATTGAATATCAACTCTCTCTGACCTCCCAGATGCAGCCACGGGCTTCACATTTAGCCTGATCTTCACCCCCTTCAGGATAGCAATCGATATTTGCAGATATTTTGGCACCCCAGTTGACTGTGTAGTTCTTCCCCAGTTCCAGCTGCAGATTTGTAAGATGTAGCACCTAGAAGACCAAAAATACTCAATGATTATCTAACAGCTGACCTAACAGACGCTCTTTAGCCAACAGCAGTATGGCTCTTGTGATTGATGGACAGACATCAGTTGTTTAGAAAGCCCTTACTTGCTTACATACAAAGTCATGTCGATTATGAAAGTCAGAAAGTTTTGATATGATTCTTCATTTTGAGACGCTTTAATATGGAAGGTGAATGGTGACAAAAGTCCTATGTGAAATTTGGCCGTGTCAAAACAGTGTTCGTCAACTACATATGCAAATTTAGTCTCAAATAGAGAAGTTTCATTGGTTGGGGTGCATTTTGTCAAGGTCAAATTTCATGTTACCTTTAAAGACTCTTGGTCCTATCTGTCTTCCATACTTTAATATCACACAAAAGACAGCAGGTATGTTCACATCAGAATCCCAGCTAGCACTAATGACGTGCCATAAATTATGGTTAATAAGCACAATTAAATTTCATATGTTCTGTTAAAAGACTTTTGGCCTTGTCTGCCTTCCATATAGCACAAAAGACAGCAGGTGTATTCTCGTCAGAATCCAAGCCAGAGACGATGATGCCTCTAGTTAAGGATGTGGATGACAAAAATGACAAACACTGTTTCTTTTACGTTAGTTGGTGGACGTGCCATAAATTACAGCAGCTGACATTAATGTGTCACGCGTAGTTTAAGACCGAAGTCTGCACGTCCTCTTGTTGTCATTTCAAGACCTTGAGCTCTGAGAGAAAGCGATGCCCTTCATCATAGGCTAATGTGTGTGTGCTTTTGAGAGCCCTGACAAATTCAATCTCTGGTCCGTGAGCATCCCTGGACACTCACTACGAATGACAGGGCCTCTCCTGGTACCCTAGGGAATCCTGCTCCACATTAAACAGAAGTCAGGCTCCATTTTGTGGACATGGTTTGTTGGACTGGCTCACAGTCATAATTGCGTTACGTCGACTGTGATTTTTTTCCATTTTTCACTTCGTTTAGAGATGTTCTCTGTATGTCAAATTAGCTAAATTCATTTCTGAGAATTTTGTAATTCTGAGGAGCAGCTATTTTCAGATGGCTTTTTGTTGAGAAAACTGTGGCTTTAATAAAAATATTAGATTGAGGTTTCTGTCAATTTATCTGCCTGTTGGCTTTCATTTTTTACTTCAGTTGCAGTGCATCATGTATGTTTGCATATACT
>JAUYWG010000055.1:20966611-20977103 GCA_034779775.1 Enteromius afrohamiltoni | reverse complement strand
ATCTACATACATCACACAGGAATGTACATACATATGCAGAGATCCTAGAAAGGACACTTAAGCACCATTTAAAATGTGAAAGACTTTTCAAACTGACTGCGTGCATCCAATAAAAATGATCAAAACACCAGCTCATTAAAAGACACTGATAAAATAAATTAATAAGCAATTTAAATTAATGAATAAAATGAATATTATTTCATCCCAGATGCAACTTTCTTTTGTATGTAATGCAATAGCATTTAGACATTTTAATGTATTCGGCTTAAATGTCCAAAAAGGGTCACTGTAGAAATATGACCCGAGTACAACCCAAGCTTGCTTGTATATTTCATATTGATTTAATCAGTAGCATTCCATCCAATACAAAATCCAGTTTCAATTTTTGGCACATTCCATTAGGTCTGATTCTACATGCTGAACTGCATACTTGGCCTGTTTAAATTCAAGTCTTTCTTCCTCCCCCGTTTCCTTTTTAATTTTCCCCCTCAATCCACCTCCTTGGGTTTTGATCATTTTTAGCTAATTAAGCCCTTTGAAAAGCCCGAGAACAAACCATCAAGAGGAGGGAGACACTAAGTGAAATGCAGATTCAGTGCTGCATCTCCCAAAATGCATCACAGCAAATTCCCACAGCAACAAACAGCGAAAGACGGCAGAGAAGGCGGCCATATCGATGGTTTGCCAGGGCCAAGCCACAAACAAAACCATGATATTGATGTAGGAAATTGTTCGATAGTACAAATGAGCTACAGTTTGTTGACATAAGTCAAGTATAGATTACATAAACACCAACCAACTGATCATTTACCAAGCACGGATATAACAAGCCAAGATTAACCTCAGGGGGATGTATTAAATGACAAAACGTGGGTAAAACTAGAAAATAAACACATATGCAAGTTGCATGGAATGAACATCAATAACGACATGAAATAAAATCTATAGCACTAAATGTTTCAGCAAAATCTCCTCATAATAATAGCACAACTGATGTGGCTAGGATATGTAAACTATGTTGGCGTCTTTTAAATTGAGGGTTTTTTTAGGTAATGTCTAAAAACAACAAAATGTCTCCATTTAGACAATTCATTTTTGAGTTGCCTATCACATTGATCAGTGCAGTCAAACTGGAAAGCTATTTTTAAAAAACAACAATAAAATGAATTGTAGCCAAAAAATAATGACTGTTCTAATTACATATTTTGCCTAGGTCAACCCTTTAAAACATCACTCATTCAAAAATGAACTCTGTTGACACCAACATCATACATCATTAGCTTCACTGCCCTTTAGCAAAAAATAAAGTAAGATCATTATGTTGAAATATAGAGACAAGGACAACCTAGTTGTAATCCACAGCAAGGTGACATTGTTCCTATGACCATTACTGTCCCTGAGTGGTTCTTCATCACGGTGAAGAATCCAGACAGCAGTGTTAACCATCACCACGCAATATCTGAATTACACCGTCACTTACAAAAGTTACACCTCTCATTCTACAGAAGAAAGAATCAAACAAGCTCTGAAGACAATGTACGGCAGACAGAAATGCATGCAGTTAATAGCATTTGCAGGCACCACAGTAACAATCATTTATGAATACTTTTTGACAAATAAAAATGCACAAAGGCTCTCTGTTTGGACACATTATGGATGTGAAATAGATTTGCACAACAGGGAGTGCTGTTAAATATGGACCAAGCAAAATTTATTGAAATATTGACAAAACAGGCTGGGGAAATGATGAATGTTGGAAAAAATAGAAATCAAATTCTTGGTGTGTATTTAACAGATGAATCGGAAGCTATGCTAGTCAGCTGAATAATAAGAAACAAATAAAGAAAGACCGTTTTGCATCCTTGACAACCTCAGGAGAAATAATTATTCTTTTTAATAGATGGACTGTATTTGGATGTCCGTCATAAACGGTTATGGATAGAACTGGCAAAGGCAAACAGACATAAAATATTTGGTTTAAAAAATAGCCACTTCATTGTCAAAGGGGAGTAGAAAACCAGTTTTTGTTGGACAGATCACTTTCTAGTATCTAATTGTGTCACTTGAGCAATGCATCAACATTAAAATGACCCTCAACACACACACGCACACAACACAAGCAGAATTTATATTCAAATTGCAAGTCGTATATCATACCTGAACAAATAAGTGGCGTTTTCCCTCAAATAATCAAACATCAATTTTGTCCATCCACAGATATGATGCCAGTGTGTCTCTCTTTCTCCCTCTTGTGGACACATGTAAAAGTGACATTGCATTAAATATTCATCTCAAATGTTGTGTAATTTAGTAAGCAGTGGACAGGTATAACAACATACCTCACAGAAAGACTCAAATCTAAATCAAGGTCTCCTTTTCCTGTCCAAACCCATCGATGACACGTGCATACAGGTAGTTACACCAGACTGTCTCAACTTGACTCTCCTAGCAGCAGTGAGACCTTGATAGGTAAATGTGCATTTTATAATTTGTCATTTGAAGCGCCATACCAATACGTCAAGTCTATTTCTCACAAACAATATGCATTGGTACCCTTTTTTATTTGATTTAAGACTTTGTATTTTTATTAAGAAGGCTATACCAGACGCATAATCACTATACATTGATTTAACATTACCTTTACAATTAAATCTTTCACTGAAATTACAGAATAAATATATGCACATTTTTAACTTTGTCAAATCTTTGTGAGAGAGAGAAAACATTAAAAGTGCTTCCTAAAAAGCTGTTAGTGATAGTATCCAGAAGCATTTTTCTTAAGAAAGTGCGTTGAACTCCATAAAATCTTGAAGTGTCTTTATATATTCACAAATATTGATCCTCGGTGCGTCCTTGAGATAGAACTCTGTCTTTTGCGGAATAGAAAATTAAATAAACCACTCAACGGGTAATACGTTGCTGTATCTCTATAGCAGGTGAAGTTTTTGCTCGCTAACCTCCTTCTGCAGTCGAATGCATGCAGCAAACTGCAAATACTCTACAAAGTGTGCCAGGCGCTCCGGAGGTTCAACAACAAATCTGTTCCATAGAAAAATAATGGGTGGTAACATTGCTGGCTACTCTGAAAAAAAGGCACTTCATTGAAAAATCTGAGTATGGCCTTTCCTCCAAAAGCGACTTGGGGGAAACGTATGTGAGAGTGTATGTGTACGTGTGTGAAACATATAATTTTGCCATGCTTCTTTTTTGATAGGTATTCTTTTCTGGGGCATGGAGAAGGGAGAGTTGGTGTAAGTGATCTTACTCTTTTTTTTTTTTGTTTTCAATTCAATTAGAATCTATACGATTTCTCCAAGACTTCGAGGTAATCCGGCTTGGTTTGGAGTTTTGCCCTTAACTCGAGGTATTCACTTTGGGTTTGCTCAGGGAATCCTTTCCCCGCAGTGAAAAGTAATGTTTCTTTTAATCTGGCGTCTTGCTGTAAATCGGGGTATTGCATTCCGGGGGGATGTGCGTGTGCAACATGCATGTCCTTTAATTTGGGAACGGTGCCGTACAGGCAGTCTACAAAACCCACGGTTGGGGTAGGTCTCTGGCTGTCAATCATGGTAGGGCAAAGAACTCCATTCTCGTGAAAGCCTGCCATGTCACCTGACTGATTGATGGTGACAATGGTGTTGAGCTGGGAACTGGATACAGCCATTGTCCATTCCTTCTCTTTCTCCAGTAGAGTTCGATAATTACTGTTATTTTCCTTGGTTTCTGCAAACTGCTGGCCCTCAATCTCACCTTCTCGTGGTTTGTAAATTGGATTGTTGCACATTTGAGTAACTGGATGGGGGATGTAGTCGTAGACGTGACCGGGTGGCTTCTCGGGCGAGGCGGTCTGCCTCTCTTCAAAGATCTTGCACTGCATTTGAATGCCCGTGAGGTCCACCTCCTGACGCTTCCTGAAAGGAAGTTTCTTTCGCCTCTGCAGGACGAATGCGAAGAGACCGGCAGCCACAAACACGGAGGAGATGAAGAGAATCAGTAGGCTGAGAATCAGCACGGAGAGTGGAACGGCTCCCGTCACTGGAGCTTGTCCTAACTCAGAGCCGCTGGTGGCCGTCATGTCATTAGGCAGGACCGGAGAAGAAGAGGTGAATTTCAACTCAGGGCAGATGACCTCAGCCTCCAGGGTGCGCAGATCCTTGCCAAGAGCAAAGTCCGGGGTCTTGCATGTCACTTCCCCCACAACAATGACGGAGCTGAGCTTCTCAATCCACTGCTTGAGGGGGATGATGTCGCAAGAGCAGTCCCACGGATTCTGGTGAAGATCGATTTGAACGATGGAGTGGAGATGCTCCAGGACTCCGCTCACGGGAAGGTACAGAAAGTAGTTGTTGCGCAGGTTGAGCCTAGCCAGGGAGGTGCCAGCAAAAGCATCCAAGGGCAGGGTGCGCAGCAGGTTGTCATTGAGAAAAACCAACTGCAGGTTTGGCATGAGGCTGAAGGCAGCCGGTTGGATCTCTCGAATGACGTTGTACTCAAAGTAGAGGTAACTGAGCGCCTGCAGACCACGAAAAATGCCTGGAGTGAGCCTTTCAATGTCGTTACCATTCAAGTATAAGCTTTTCAAATTAGGTAGGTTCATAAAGGCGCCTTCCTGAACATACGATATACGATTGTTACCCAAGTGCAATAAATCCAAGCTGGAGAAGTTCCAAAAGTCTGACCTGTAAATTTTCTGAATCAAATTCCCACTTAAATAGAGTTTCTTGGCGTTGAGTGGTCGTGGCAGCAGCTCAGAAATGTTGTGGAAACCTTTCTCTTTACAATTGACAGTGAGGCCCAAGTCATTGATGTGTAAATTGCACGTGCACCCTGTCGGGCATATTATTGGTATTGGGGGTCTGGTCTGGTAGGCAGCGATTGGAGGCTGATTCAGCCCTGGGTAAATGCTACGAGGAGTGGGTGGTGTTTTTGTGGGTCTCTGCCGTTTAGTCGGTTTTACATGTCTCTCTCTGTACTCTACCGAGGAGGCTGTGTTATGAAAAGATGACAACATAGATGAAGGCTTGGTGGGCCAGACATTTTCGTTATTAAATGGTAATCTGGGAATGCCGTGCTTGGCCTCCAGCTCTGCTTCAGAGAGTAAAGGACAAAGTTCGCTTCTCTTGATTTCACGGAGGTCCTTACCGTGTAAATGAAAGGGGTATTCACACGTTATGTCACCCACCAGTGCCGTGTAGGGGATGCGCTCCAGCCAGGTTTTGAGCTGCACAATGTCACACACACAGTTCCACGGATTTTCCTCTAGCTGGATCTCCATCAAGCTCCGGCCGATGTATTCCAACGTCCCTTTATAGGGTAGAATTCTTAAGCGGTTGCCACGCAAGTCAAGGTGCGTGAGAGATACGGACCTGAATAATAAATTGGGTAGCACGGGTATCAAATTGTCGTTCAAAATAAGTACTCTGAGTTTGTGCAGGTTCCGAAACGCCCCGCTCTCTATTCTCTTGATGACATTGTAATCCGCCTGAAGATACTCGAGGCTCTCCAGCCCCATAAAAGTGTCATTCCTGAACACCTCCAGTTTGTTTTCATGCAGAAACAGCTTTTTCAAGATGCTCAGGCCATTGAACGCGCCCACATGTATGTCCTGTAGAGCATTATTCCCCAGATTGAGTGAAACAGCATTGTTGAGGTGCAAAAAGCTGTTAAAATACAGCTTGCGCATTGAGTTCTTTGCCAGATTGAGTTTAAAGGGTCTCGTCCACGTTTGGGAGATCTGGCTGACATTTGTAAATCCTTTGCTGTCGCAGTGGACGTGGAAAATGCCCTCCTTGACTTCACAGTAGCAAGGGTCAAAGCAAGGCTCATCTATTTCTTCTGACTCGTCCAAAAGAGGGATCGGCGTACTCCATCCTAAAGCTATTGTGCTTAGCAGGGTAAACCACAGCATCCTTCCGCCGAGTCCTGATGAAGTTAAGGCTGAGAGCCACTTCACAGCACTGCAACAAAACACAGAAAAAAAGAGAGCGTGTCAGATGAGAAGGCTCAGACAGCGAGTGACAGTTGCAATGCTTTGAGCGTTTCGCACAATAAACCACACAACAAACACCTCCTCCTTCCACATCATGACATGTTTACGATAGAGATCATGCATTATCATGGCTTTGACATCTTTCACTCGATGATAGCTTGCACTACACCCAAAAAACAGGTCTCAAGGGCATAATCATTACTAATGTTTTTTAACCACGAATCCAACAAAGCACATCTAAACTGTTTCATGCATTTCACCATTAGAAACCGCCTATCTCACTACATCTGTCATATACACAGTTGCAAGACAAGAGCCCTTACTTTTGTCAATTCTAAATAATCATCCCTTTCCACTTTCATGCAAAGCTCAAAAACATTAGATTAATAAAACATAAAATAAAAATAAATGCATACTTAAATCGAATCAATCGCTGCATCCACTTAACATTTCAAAAAACAATGACAGGTGCATCCGAAGACTGTCGCTAAAACGCCAATTAGACCTTTAATGCGTAACGGAGGTTATTTTCTTTTCCACAGTCTGAACGCACTTAATTAGCGCAGATGTTATCAGCAGATCAGTGGAGAAACTCGGAGCCAAATGCTGCTGAGTGTGCCACACTCTGTGGATCTCTTGGATTTCGATAGGAAAAAAACGACTAAAAGCCCTCGAAAGATCCTTGCTTTCAGTCCCGAAGAGACTGAAATTTTCCATGAATAGCGCACTTTGTATTTTCCTCCCACCCTTCTCTGGTGTCCTGGCTTTAGCAATCAATTCCAATGTCCTTCCATTCCCGAGCGATAAAGTAGCAGATACCTACTCGGTTTTAGTGGTGTCCAACTTTACATCTCCAGGGTTTGGAGACGGGTGATCCCAGGTTGCCTACGACGGTTGGCTACAAAGAAAAAAAAAGAGCATGAATTGGAATGAAACGCTTTTTAAAAAATCCGTATTTTACGCACAAATAATAATACAAAAAATAAATCTTAAACTTAACATTAAACTTGAGTTGTGGATATTTTTGCTAAAAATACGTTTCACAACACCTTTGAAACTGGGTGATTGGTACAGCAGTCTGCGCAGTTACATCAGAAACAAATCAATGCATCATTTGATTAAATACAGAGATTATTCTGTGGATCACCCAGGTCATTCTCCCATCTCCAAAAAGTCTGCGAACATCTGAAAAGCTCAAAATTCACCTTTTTTTCACCGGAGCATCCGAAATAAGACGAGTTGAAATATTTCCTTTGCTTTCCCCCTATCTCTCTCCCTCTCTTTCGGTCTCTCTCCCTCTCTCTAAGACCAAGAAGAGAGAAGATGAAGACGTGATTTGAATGAAATTCCTTTTTTTTTCTATAAAGGTTTGTTTATGATGCCGGTTCGTTCAGTTCTGGCGCTCAGTTCCGCTTCGTGCGGTTCTGTTCGGTTCGTCCCACTGCTGCGCTGCTCGCGTCTCTCATCGTGCCGGAGAAAAGCTTCGGATCGTCACGGAAATGAGCTTTAAGAAAAGCGAGCAGGGAGGGAGAGGGCAGAGATTGGAGAGACGGCGTTGGCGGAGAGGGTTGGGATGGAGGAGGCACGAGCTGTTGAGCGCGCTGAGTGCCGCACCGGGAGCGCGCCCGCATCCGTGCGCTCTCTCTCTCTCTCTCTCTCTCTCTTTATCAGCGATGTAACGTTATGTTATAGGGCGATCTCATCTCCGATTTGTGTTCACAGATAAATGTCACAAGTCATTTAACTCTATGTTTCACCGGTGAACTCTTCTGAGGCTTTGAATATCCCATTCAGTTCCGTTGTGCACAGTTTTTAATCTTTCTTTCCTTGGAAAACGTCACTTCATACGTTGAAATGCGAGCCCGAGGTTCCTTGGCTTAACTCGGCAAAATTACAAACGAAACAATCCAATAAATCTATTTATGTTTCCTGTGTATAAATTTAGGTTGGTTTTATCTGCAGTGAAGACAGCTGAGAAGAATTCTTCCATGTGAAGCTTTGCGAGCTTCCCGCGCCTTGTCTTCCCGCGCTCTGCCTGCAGCGGGCAATCTAGCTCTGCGCGTGGGCAGTGTCGATGACAGGATACCTTTATTCTGCAAATTTACATGGAAATGAGGGAGAGGTTAAGGGTAGCACGCTGTAATAAGATTTATTAATGGCATAAAAAACATTATTACTTTAAATAATGCTAAAGAGATCGGTAATATAGATCCAAATTGATATGGAATTTAACTTTGATTTATAGGGAAGACCGGGGCTAGCTTCTGTACTTTTACTGTGAATATTTTAAAGTATAACTCTATTTCTAAAATTCAGTTTATATAGGCATACTGTAAATCATAGTCTTAAGCTACTAAAAAATATATATTTCCATAATATTCTCTTGAAAACAAACAAGCGAAATAGATTCGATTACACACTTTAACATTTTGCTGTAAAAACAAAAATAAAAATCATAACATTAAATTAAATTAAAACTTAAAAAACAAAAAGGAGTGATAACTTGCTCAATAAAAAGTGACAACTTGGCTCAACTGATATGTATGCAAAATGGATTTGTTTGACTTTTAAAAACTTGTTGACTCGAAACCAAGTTGTCACAGACACACCAGGCTCCACCCTTATTCCCACACAACGCTCACAATCACCTGAATACTGATCACCTGTCACCAACACCTGCATCCAATCAAGTCACCATCAACGCGCACATAAAAGCACACACCACACGTCACTCAGCGTCCGAGCTCATCCTTGATGAAGTACCGGACTAACTTCAAGCAAGCTCGTCATCTAACGATTACTTCGCTGAGAGCGTACCTTATTCTCTTCTCCATACTTCCGCGTTCTCCATCTCTCTCCCATGGTTCCCTCCGTGTGCGTGGTGTGTGGCCGCCTGCATTCCTCCATTGTCGGCTTCGATCATGTACTATCTTCCGCTCCGGAATTCCTACAAAAGACGAAGCTTAGTGAACTGTTCCATCTCTCCAATCAATCAACTTATGCAATACTCACATGTTTTGATTCCCTTTTGAACGCTTTACTCAAACTGCACTGTAAATAAAGACGCTTATATTTTCTTACCTGCAGCTTCCAGTCCGCTTCTTGACACAAGTTGTGACCCTTCCCAAAAAAAACCTTTGTATTATATGTTTTGGTTTGAATAGGCTACTACTGATCTGTTCATTTTTAGAAGATAATGTTTTCAGTTATTTAATTAAAGTTAGTTTTAAGTGTTTAGAGGGTAGGCTATACATTTACACAAGATTTTAAAATAAGATATGAGTTTCTGTAAATTTCTGTAAAGTCATGTTTAATTAGATTTGCTCAAGGGCAATAAATGTCGTGTTGAAGGTGATGATGATGATGATGATTGCTGCTATAACTATCATGACTATCATTTTGGTTATTACAGATCAGATCAAATCTGTGATGCTAATCAAAATGTTTTTTTTTTTTTTTTATGATGCAGGAAACTCTTTGACATTGCGTTTTTTTTTTTCTCGCCCATGTCTGTCCTTCTCAATAGATATCTTCCCCAAATGGGTGTCACCAAATACTTTATACAAAATATTACACTCATGTCTTATATAACTGAATTGAATTTATACTATGGAATTTGACTCTTCTGAGATGTAAAGATTAATCCAGCACACAACTGTTGCATTTTACTGAAATTAATGGAGTTTTCCATCTCTTCTCATTAAGTAGACCTACGTATTCCGATTAATCAGGATTATTACTTTGAAATCAGTTTGTAATCTGTTCCATAATATCTGAATTAGAATGTAATAGGAAATGTTTTGTAAAAGTGTCTTTATATTGTACAGATCAGAATTATTAATTGGTTTTTGCAACCTCAATCTCACCTATTACATTGTAAAAATAGAAATCCTCTTTCTCTCACACTACAAATAAGCATAAAAGCAAACTTGGATTCTAGTGTTCTTGATACTTACCCTTTTTGATCAGAAACTGATTTTTTTTTTTCCCATTTATTTTTGTAGTGTACTAAGACACTGTTCCAACTGTTAAAGGAATGCTGTGATATGATGGGTCATGTTTTTAGCCAATGTTTTTCGGTCCTATGTATCGGTATAAAATGTTGATGTATTTTTGAATGATTTAAGCTAAATTAAGTATAAGGAATGTTAAGATTATGGGAAAAGGTTCCACATATATAGTTTTAACATGTATTTCTGCTCGTTTAGTAGTTATTATGAACTGGGAAAGTGGCAAATTTTAAAAGAGGTTTGGTGATCAAATGGCATGTTTTGTAACATAAGTGATGGTTGGTTAGAAATTAAGTTGTAATGTTGTGATATTTGCATAATTGTGGAAAGATTATGTAAATCTGTTTTTAATTAAAGGGTTTTGTAAAGTCAAAAGTCTCTCTCTCTCTCATATATATATATATATATATATATATATATATATATTGTATGTGTGTGTGTGTGTGTGTGTGTATGATAGAGAGAGAGAGAGAGAGAGAGAGGGACCTTTTTT
>JAUYWG010000055.1:20946927-20957286 GCA_034779775.1 Enteromius afrohamiltoni | reverse complement strand
TACATACTCTGTTTGGCTGTCACAACGCTAATAAAGCTTTGCACATGGATCCAACTGAGTCTAAGAGTGTGTCACAAATAACACTTCTTTAAATTGTAAAAATATTTCACATTATTACTGTATATTTGATCAGTACAGCCTTGGGGAGCATAAACCAATATTCTTCTGACCAGTGATTAATAATCTGAAATCACTTAAGTAAAATACACTTTTGCATTAGAATCTATATCCCCTGAGATTTTGGTGACAAAAAAAACATGATCAAAGGAATTTTAAGAATCGACCCATCTAAAATTATATACCTATAATCATACCTATAAACCATTTCATGTGAAAGGCATTTCAAGACAGAAAATTCACCCCACTGCCCACAACAACCACAGGACAAATATGAGACAGCGATTGCATAGTGACAGTGAAGGATTATCACTGAAAGAAAAAAAGAAAAAGAAAAACTGTATAGTAATTACTGTAATTCATGATAATTGCTCCAATTAAAACGTAATATGAAGTGAAGAGTTAATGATGTGCCAAACGTCAGAGGTGAAACACTGAACAGGACATCTCAAATTAGCATATTCATGCACTTTTTAAACCTAAATGTAGTAGGTAAAGCTGATCTGAATAACTTACAATCAAGCTTCCTTTTTTAAACTAATCCATCAAACTTAACTATTTTCTTTTTCTTTGTCAATGATGGAAGCAAAATGTAGATTAAGATTGAGAGAACTGGGCGTTCTTCCCCATAACACTGTGACAAATGAGAGGACATTTTCTTTAAATTAGTATTGTCCTATTCCAAGAATTGCAACCTCATGGGAGAGTACAAGAGTACAAAACACTTGGTGTTAGTGCAAATGAGTTTGAAATGACGGCAATTACGGTAATGACGACAGTAACACAGATGACAGAGAATATGATTGTTTATTGAAGTACCACAATTTGTCTGTAAATCAAATCTTTTTTTTCTTTTGGATGAGGCCATCTGCTTTCTATTAGGATGAGCATTACATCCAAGTACTGCTGGTTCACATGTTCAAGTTTGGTTAAATATAGATAAAAATAGCATTCAAATGAATTACATGAAAGACCAATTAATGGTTTCAAATTACTAACTAAGATATTATTCGGTTTAGAATTTGCTGCAAATGCACTTACTTTCAGGCCATCAAAGATATGGATAAATTTGTTTATTTAACATATTTGGCGAAATGTAGCATTAAATTACTTGCACACCAAATGATCTTCTGCAGTTAATAGGTGCCGTCAGAATGAGAGTCTAAACAGCTGATACAAACTTCACAATAATACTTAAGTAATCCACAGCACTCCAGCCCATCAATTAAAGTCTTATGAAAAGCTGTGTGTTTGTAAAAAGCAAATCAATCATTAAAATACTTCAAACCTTTGTTTCCAGCTAAAATATGAGTCCTAGCATTGCTTGCAGGTAAAAAGCCATCTCATCTGAATCAGGAGAGAAATGTGCACAGATCAAGCAGCATTTACAAGCAGAAACAGTCCAAAACTGAATTTTGATGCGAGAGGATAACAGGGTGCGGGCTTTTTCACTGGAGGAAACTTTATTATAAATTATGGACCAGAAGCTTACATTTTTTCACATAATGTTATTTGATGGGCTGGAGTTTCGCGGATTACCTGGGGATTATTTTTATAAGCTGGTTGGACTCTCATTCTGACGGCACCCATTCACTGCAGAAGATTAATTGCTGAGAATGCAAACAAACTCATCTACATCATTGATCATTTGGTCATTTTCCGGTTATTTATGGGTTTCCCTTTAAAGACCCCTCTATTCTGTTGTGCTCCAGATCAAATCTTTGAACGCGAGAGCACATCTTTTGTGAGTTGCTCTTCAAAAGGAAGGGTGTGTTTTGATTGTACATGCTCCATCTGTCAACTCGACACCTGTATGCACACCTTCCATTTTGAGTGTCATCACACAACAGGATTTGTTGACATCAAGTGCAGTGAGATGGAGAACTGAAGGGCCTCTATTTTTGTCTTTGTGCTTCCCGCCCCAAAATACTACCTAGTCGTTCTACTTCCAGCTCTTAATACCTGCCGTGTTCAATATGCTTTTATTCTTTTGTGTGTGTGTGTGTGTGTGTGTGCTATAAACTGACTGACAAAATAAGGTGTTTCAGATCTGAGACAATAAATGGGTTTGATACAGCTAAAGTGGATCTTGATCTTATGCATTGTAGGTGCTTCTGTGTATAAATGTATTTTATGGTTTTAAAACAAATCCTGCAGATATTCAGCTCAGCTCAACTCATTTTCACACTATTACTCAGCTGCAGAGACGGTCTATTGAGGTTCCACCTTCACCATGATCCCTTAAAGCAGCAGTTCTCAAACTGTGAGGTGCGTGGGAGACTTTGCTAGTTTTGAAATCTTTGTTTACATATTTAAATCTCCTGCGTTAAAAAAGATGAACTTTCTGCGCAGTTCTTTACAAGGTGTCGAGTACACTTTGGTGTATGACAAAGGTGTATGATTGATGCACAAGATTTGATTGACAGAAGGGAGGATTAGCAGTGAATAACGGCTTGGATTCAGTCTCTCACTCATACAAATCTATTAAACGGCCTCAGAAGACTTGGAAGAGCACGAGTTGGATGGACTCATTTTATGAAACTTTTTTGTGCTTTCTGGAGCTTGACGGTTTCAATCCTCTCATCCATCTCTTTCCATGGATGATTTATTTTCATGGGTTTGGGAATTCAGACAGTGAAAACTGAAAACACATATGCAGCATTGTTGTCGTTTATATTTTCGATAAAGCGGTCTCCTGAGATTCAACAGAAAGGGACAAAAACCAAAAGAATGTGACAAAGCACAGCATAACAGAAGCAAATTTGAGAACCACTGCCTTAACATGCTGCCCTCATGATGCTTTCAAAATCTGTATGGGCTATATATATATATATATATACATATATAATTTTTGTATTCCAAGTCCAGTTGGGCCTGTCAAATCTGGTTATAAAAGGTCATAACTTAACATAACTTAATTATTGTATCTGATCAGCAACTAATTAATAAGTGAATGTAAAAAAAATGTTCACCAATGCTGTTAACGCCATACTTACAACTGTCTATAAAACATATGTGTAATATAGAAGAACTACAGTATTATAGAATGAAAGGAATTTATTAAATTAAATTGAATTAAAAGTCATGATTGCTCAAAAAATTCTAAATTAATGCAATCTACATTTTATTTATTCCAAAACATCAAAATAACAATTATTACTCTGAAAATGATTTCAAACAACAACAACAAAAGACCATTTGACAAAATTCAGTTCCAAAGCATTTGAGATTTTAAGAACTTGAGAATTTTAAAAATTTTAAGCATTTGAGAAAAAACACCTTCATGGGTCCAAAATTACCTGGACAAGAAACATGTTTTCTGATGTAGAGTTCTGCAAATGTCATGCAGTTCAGAAGAAAATATTACAGGGGGTGGAGGAGGTGGAATCAGACTTGTGTTTGGACCAAGCAATCAAACCAAATGAGAAAACAGTCGGAAACATGACATGAGTCATTTTCTTGATCATAGCATATTATGCAGAGACAAGTTTTAAGCCATTGTAGGTTGATTCGAGCAAAAAGTGCAACACTACTTTGCTCAGATTGTTTGAGCTTCCAGATCAGCAACATGACAACCAATCGTGTGAATTACAAAAATGAGCTTCAATAACCAATACACAAAGCATACAATCAAACCCATTGAAACCACATACAAACTGAAATTTGTACTGATATTCAGATAAATTGACAAAAAACAACATCTTTAGTGAATGTAGTAAATTACACACTCTACATCACAACAACAGTTAATAAATATTCATTTTTAAATACAGCCTCATCTCCTAATAAACATCTATGTCATTTCATATTTATAAAATCAATAAAATAAACAATTGTCTTAGATTTAGATGCAGAAAAGGCATTTGAAAATAAACCCCCTTTTTTTTGGCCACACTAGGAAAGTTTGGCTTTGGGGAGTCATTTACCCAGTGGATCAATGCTTTTTATCACTCACCTAGGGCTACTGTCATTACTAATGGAATTATATCAAAACAATTTACGCTTTAGCGGGAAACAAGATGAGGCTTTGCTATCTCCATTACTCTTTGCCTTGCTTATAGAAGCATTAGCAGTTGCGGTTCACCAAAACAATGATGAGACGCGTATCAAAACAATCCATAAGGCTGTTTACATGTGATATCAGTTGAGTTTTTACACTTATTGACTTATTCCCCAAAATATCATATAACTCTCTAATGATTGAATGAATCGACCTTTGTGCTAGCATATGGAGAAGATGAACGCTGCAGCTCAACCAGATACGACACCTGCTCAACATGATCTGCTTTAAACTCGTCAAATAACAGACAAGAGTAACATATACACACAATTTACTGTAACATTTATATGAAAAATCATTTATAATTAGCTGATGGAATATACAGGGTTTGCATTCTTTAACTTTGGGGACCAAAACTTACTTAGTAATATAAAAGACATAGACATTGTTATATTTCATGAAACATGGTGTCGGAGTAATTAGACCTTGCACTGTGCCCTCATTTAAAAACTCCAAAATTTAATGTGGTCGTGATTCAGGTGGCATACTTTTATGGCACAAAGATCATCTAAATACAGTGGCCAAGAGAGCTCCATGCACTGCAAACTTAAGAAAACACATGCAAACAGAAAAATACGACAACACATTAAGAAAACGTCTTCATCAGTTTGACAACACAGGCACTGCCAAATTCTCACAACGCAACCAAACACAGAAACGCGCTGCAAATAGCACGAATCACAATAGAAATGTTTCATGGGGACCTCAAAAAGTGACAAACCCATCTGAGGGTAACTCTAGCTAACATAGCATTAAAATAATGTTTTACAGTTAAGTGAAATTCGTCAGATTAGTCTAATGATATCCAAAAGACTGTATGGTCAGGTTGTTAAAATAAACACAAAAAAACTCATCTCTGCTCTGACCAAAAGCCACGGAACAAATAATCAGGTCCCAGATAGGTTCGTCACTTTTTGAGGTCCCCCTGAAACATTTGCGTTGCGGTCCGTGCTGTTTGCAGCGCGTTTCTGTATTTGCAGCGCCTCTCTGAGTTTGGTAGCATTGGTAGAACTGGCAGTTTACATGTGTTTTTTTCTGTTTGCATGTGTTTTCTTAAGTTTGCAGCACGTTGAGCTCTCTAAGAACCAGCTGTGACAATGTAGTAAACAGACATGGGAAACAGATGTTAAACCTCTGTAAAGGTCTTGGGATTTCTATCATAAATGGCTGAACCAGGGGAGATTCTTTTGGTAGATTTGCTTAGTTGATTACTCAATAACAGACATTGACCCACATTTTATTAACCTCTTTACAGTTAGACCTCAACTTCCCATTTCTGACCACTGCCACACAATCCTTTACCTGAAACATGTTGTCATGTGACAAGTCAGAACTCCTCCCCTCAAACACGAAAAACTGTTCCTCAACCAGACCTAAACAAAAACAAAGGAAAAGCTAGAAGATTTAAAGAAAACAACATAAATTACCAAAATTAGCAAATTACTTAACAATCAAACCATTTAAAGAAATGCAAATTATTTCAAAATATCGACCACAATTTATAAATAGAAAAAGGATGACAGAAAAAATCTTGGATTCCAATAAACCAAAGGTTATTTAAACAGTGTGATTTAAATCAGAAACACTTCTTCTGTTCTGCTCCAAATACACCTCTACAAGACAACAATTCTTTACTCAATTTAAACACTGAATTGTTCATTTTTGTCTCTAAATGACTCAGAGAAACTGTTCTAAATACTCAGAGAAGATGATGCTGCCGTAAAACTAGGCAAAATATGTATACACCATACACTTCATACAAAACAGCTCAATTAGTTGCTTTATTTGATATAATTCATTGTAATTAATATTGTTAATATTAGAAATAATGTCTGCTTGTTTTTCTATTATATTTATCTATTTAATTTCTCAAAATTATTACACATCCATTGTTTCCTTTTTACGTTGATGGTGTAATCATTCTGTATTTTATTCTTTATCCAAATGCCTTGGCAATACTGTAACAAATATCATGCCAATACAGCAGCTTGAACTTGAACCTTGAAAGCCATTTTAGTACAGACAATATCGCTTACCACAGTACAAATATTTCCCCAATGACATCAGATAAATCTAATCTTAATACTGTACATCCTTTATAAGCAACAGAAGAAACTGAAGTATTATCAGCTACTGAATAACAAATAGTGATAGACAGATAGATAGATAGATAGTTACTGGCACCATGCTGAAGATGTTTGTTTCCTACTCCTTAACAAATATTGTTTTCCTTTCATCAGGCATTTGATGATTCATGTCATCTTTTGGAATATCTGAAGGCCAAGCAAGGTCAGTTTTTTTTTCCCCTATGATCAAAGATCATTACAATAAAACACAGGAGGAAAACTGAACGCTTGGTCCATAATTCATGGAGGTCCAGTCCTTGATTCTACTTTGTACTTTCCCTTATGAAAATGTACTAAAGTTTTTCATAATGAATAATATGGTTTTGTTATTTGAAGAATATAACCACAGGTACACTGCCTCCTCATTATTGTGATTACCATGCTGTCATTGAAGTTTTTTTCCCTAATAAACAAATATGGGATTTTTTTTGAAAAATGCTACAATTTGAATAAAAACAAATGAGATACCCCTGAATGTATTATTTAAAATAATAATTACTATGTAAACAGCACAGTTATTAGATTTACTCTTATTTTTACTTTCTGTTTTAGAAACCACTACAATTTTTCAATTTAGAGAAAATTATCAACAATTACTTCTGCCCCCAATACATTTCAATTAGGAAGAAACTATCACCAAAAACTTTCTAAACATGAAGAGAATTGGTTGAATCTTATATCACAAAAAGGCACACAGTAAATAACGTGCAAACATAATCAGTTCTACACAAACCTTAGGATCAATATGTTGCCTAAATCACCCAAATCAGTTTTAAACCCCTCAGTGGACCCTTATTAGTCTTCAAAAGCCATCAAGCCATTTAGTCCATTTTCACACCATCACACATTTATTAGTGTTATACTAACTTTATTTTCACGCAAAATAAAATGTTATTTGAATGTTTATTTTTAACATTCTAAAGCATTATGTAAAGTTTTATTTCTCGCCATTATTAGAACATTATTTAAAGGTTACAAAAATGTTTCATACAACATGCAAAGATTTTTTATCAATTATGTAACAATTATGTTTATTAATATTAATATAAGAACATTAAAATGTTCAGTGTTCAACATAAGTAGAATAAGGATACAAAAAATGTTTCTTCAAGTACAAATGACATCATAAGGATGTTCCAAAAATGTTTTCTCTCTACGATACAGACGGTTTCAATTACAACAACATAAACACACGATACTGCTCAGGCGCGCTTTTGTGGCTCTGACTTAACTTCTGGATTCCAAATAGAATCAATAATAACAGCTAAAACCTTCTGAAGGAGATTATAACAAGCAAGATATGTTCGCAGCGTAAATCAGATGGATTTTTTGAAAATGCTAACTCATTCTCTGAAATTAATATAACATTTTCTAAAGACAGTCTTCCTTTAGAAATACAATAATATAAAAACACCCATGCCTCAGTTTGATTTTAAAACGTGCATTAACGTTACATGCTCATGTTTGTTCAACGGAGCCTTTTGGAAAACCGGTCAGTTTTGATATTGTGGCAGGTTGCAACAAATAATGTATGGCATGTATGGGAAACACATCCCACAGCACTAAAACCTGAGACTTCATTACTCATCATTAGCTGCGTTTGTAGCTGGGGCACTAACCAGACCGACAAACAAACATAGATGGGAAGTTAACTGTCATGCCAATACAAGCTTACTGTTATTTGTGTTTCCTAAGCAGGAGCTTACACGGTAACACTTTATAGTAACTACACACTATGAATCATTAGTTAAGCATTAATAAATAGTCTGTTCATCGTTTATAAAGCGTTGTTCCAACATGAATAGTCATTAGTAAGCAGTTCATAAATACAGTTATAAATGCCTTGTTGTTGGTTTATAAGAATATCTAAATGTACAAAGGAGGGCCAGTTATCTTCCTAACATAAAAAAAATAAACAAACAACACAGAGGGATACAGAACTTTTAATTTCAAGATGCAAACATTTTTGAAATTGTACAACTGTACATCTTTTTTATTTTCTATGAAACTGAAGGATTGTTTTTCATTTATAAAGTGTAGAGTTGTATGATTCTGTATCCCTCTGGGTTGTGTTTGTTTAACTTTTCTGTTTAGAATATAAATGAGCCTTTACATCTGCTTTATGCTTTTCAAGGTATAAATAGTCTTCACTTTAGATGAACTCACAAACTGCATAATGCTTTATAACTACCTGACTTAATCATGAATTACAGCAAGAACATGTGTTAATAAAGCATTAATTAACACACTGAGCAACGTCTAGGTTACGAACATAACCCACATTCCCTGAATGAGGGAACAGAGATTAATTGACATTAATTAATCATATTATTTAGACACATGATAATAGTTACCCTTTCAGTCAAATCCCTTCGATGTTACATATGGGAACTCGCCAGAGAGACCAATTGCCTTTGAGCTTTAAACAAAAGGCCAATGAATATTGGTGTGCATTTGATTGTGTTGCAGGTTTTCGTTGGCATCAGCGCGACCTCAGAGTCATGGCAGGAGAAAGTGTAACATCTCCTTTCCTTCCTTCAGGGAACGTGGGTTACGTTCGTAACATAGACATATGGGAACACCCATGGAACAGGTCGCAACTCTGCGGAGACCCCCCACGCCGACAGGTGAGATCCACTTTTCAAGTTCGCCATCAGAGGATCTACACGTAACCTTCCCAACCCTCTGTGGCCCAAGGAGGGGGGCACACAGAGTTGTTTTCAGTGGTGCTGAACCAGGTGGTTGAGGGCGGAGCACATGAGTTAACACACAGTTCTAACATGTGGAATAAGGAATACAATATATCGATAAGATAATGGATATAGTTGCAGGCAAACACAGACTTCTGTTTGACTGTGTAGGTTTTTTGCTATACCTCTGGGCGAAGGAGACCCAGAGGAAGCACACCCGGAGCTACTCCAATCTAGGTCCGACTGCGGGGCAGGGAGGACTCAGGTTACGCACAGTTAAGGGAACACTCAGAGAAAATAGCACATGGATTCCATAGGAGTGGCGCAGCAAGTCGGCACCACCCGGTTCTCTCGCTCACCTGCTGTCCTCTTGAGAACGCGAGAAAACACAGCCTCTATGCAGCAACCCAAAGCGAACCTCTACGAAACCGAACGTTGAGTAGGTGCTTACCAAGAGGCGCCCTCTGCGACGAGCAGGCGGAGGCTGGGCATTCGGAAACGGGCTGGCCGGCCGAGGCAGGATGTGAGACATCCAGAATTGTGGAGAAGTCCTTGACAGTGTCGCCGAATAGGCTGACCTGGAAGGTGGGGACGTGAAGAAAGCAAGCTCTCTCGGCATCCAACACCTGCGTCAGATTTAACCACTGAAGTCACTCCTGGCTCTCTCACAGCACGCGCTGTGAGAGCGCGAGGTCAGTCGCAGCGCTGAATTCCTGCATAGCCCCCTGGTCCGGCCCACTCTCTTGCAGGAGTTGCAACACTCCAGCCTGGAGGTGGCAGCCTGCCCAGCGGCATAGTAAGCCTCGCCCGTCAGAGCGGACGATAACTCACATGGCAGGGACAGAAGATGCGGATGGTCACAACAGGTGGAGGCACTGCGCAGGCACAAGTGCACTGTGCTCTCCACCTGAGGGTTTGCCACATACCCCCTGGCTGCACCGCCAGAGAGTGGCGAGGGACGTAGAGCCTGGGCACAGGTGTGATGAGAAAGGGCTCGCCACGATCTGGTAAGCTCTTTGTGCACCTCCAGGAAGAATGAATCTGGGAGAGAGTGCAGCGGGACTGCATCCCTGACTCCCAGAAACCAATCATCCAGCCGCGAACAGTCGGCTGAAGGCATATGTGGTACCTCCAGACCGATTCCAAAGAATGCTTCACCAACCGTGGAAAAATTTGTTGTTTCTCCCGGTTGCCCAGGGAAGACCTAAAGCGCCAACTCCATGCACTCAGAGGTCTTTTGCTCACTGGATATGCAAGATGATTGGCACACAAGCCTTTAACACTAAAACGCCCAGCCTTTTCTAACCCTCCTTTAGCCAAGTGGAAGCTAACTGGCTAGTCTTTTGGCTAACATTAGCATCAATTC
>JAUYWG010000055.1:20914480-20930001 GCA_034779775.1 Enteromius afrohamiltoni | reverse complement strand
AACAAAAAGATTTTGAGAGTGAGCTGTGTATGTCTATATATATATATATATATATATATATATATATATATGTGTGTGTATATATATATATATATATATATAAATCCCCAGTGTGCTGTACATTTTGCTTTGTCAGGTCTTGTCAATACTCTGATTTTGACAGAATCAGCATTTAGGATCAGCTCACTCTGCATCTATGTTATTGTCCTATTCACAAACTCATCAATACTGCTGGAGCTCAGTAAACCAATGCTCAGCGCATCAGGGAAAGTGTGGGACTGAATAGACACTTACCTTTTCCTCTTCCTCCTTCAATATAGACTTAGCATCTAAAAACCCCAACATCCTAAGTAGTTTCAAATGATGTCTGGGTCAACTGATATATTTCAGTTCCAAAGCTTTCAAATTGTGCAAATTTGTGATCGTATCATTTATTTGTCCCTCTTTTGCTCCACCCAGTGGCTAAAAGTGCCATATACTTTGGCTCCTCACATTCATGAGTCTGTAACAGAGATCGAAAAATACTGCAGTCACACTTGTTTGGTCATGGGATCATGTTGACTGCATAAACGTATTAGTAAATAATAAACATAGTGTAAAAATACTTTTCACTCAGAAATTGATAATACATTTCACAAATAATTACAAAGAATTAGCAAGTAACAGTATTTTGTTGTTATTTCAGTTTTTTTTTTATTTTTTTTTTTTAATGTTTTCACCTTAATAAAATTATTGGTTTAATTCTATTTTTATTTTAACCCAATTTATTAGAATAAAAAAAAATATATTTGAATTTTGAATTTTATTTGAAAGATTCTGTTTGTGGGCTGAGCACATCTGTAGCCAGACAGACCTATATAACAGATTGAGACATCTAGAGGTAATCCTAAAGGGTTTAAACCACTGGTCATACACGTGATTATTATCTTTTTTTCTGGGTTATTCTGGGCAGCAGCAGAAATGATTTGCTCTGACTTACTCTGTTTCTCTCTCTCTCTCTACAGAATCCAGTTAAAGCTTGAGAACTGTCTGTCCAACAAATCAACGGCCCACCAAAACATCACTTAGAGTCCCCCATCCCTTCCTGTACGCTCAGACAATAATCTGTAATCAGCGTAATAAAACATACCCCTCACAGATCAATTTCACTTGGTTATTACACGGAAAAAACTGCGTAAATACTATAATATCAAACCTAAATCGTAGGTAATCAGATGAGAGGCAAGAGGGGGAAATTATTTCTCTGTTTAACAAACAAGACAGTGACTGATGCAGATAATTATGCAGATTTCTCTCTCTTGACACCACCATTACATCTCATGTCATTAATGCTCAACGATCAGGTGAGCTAAAGAAAAACTGCAGGCACTCAAGGTTATAGGTTCTGCATTGATGAAGCAGATGGAGCTTACATCTGGACTATTTTATACTGCATACACCAGAGTAACAAAGAGGTATGATCACAATGTCATTTAAAATTACATCTGTCAACTCTATTAATGAACCCTGCAAATTGTTCAGACTTTCAGGAATTAATTTTACCTAGAAATGAACTTGAATTTTTAATAAGGAGGTTTAAAATGGAACACTGTGGAGTAAAGATAGCAAGGCGAGATGGCTTTCTGAACAAGCAGACTTGCATAGTCTTTAATAATCCAATGCAAAACATGATAACTTACAAATGCATTAGCAAAAACATCAAAATGTGGAAATTTAAATGATACATTACATAAACTGCAAAGCATCTTAGGTAAATATCCATGTGTGTTCATGACATTTGTGCATAGCCATTTCACTTAATGTTGTTAAAAAAAGTCACAAAAGACATGTTTAAATGACCCTGCAAAATGTTTGTAGATTTACCTTAAACTATAAGAATGTACAATAATATTACACACAATATAATACAATAATGCATTTAAGTCATTAACGTATCCATTTAAAATCCTTCTCTTTTAAAAACGTATTAGTTTACTTATTTTCTGTTGTAATGCTACAAACTACCATAGACATTTATAGGCTGTTAAGACTTCTATAGCAACATACATAGTTCTATGGGTTATACATTTGTGCAACAAAAGTTACAATATCTAAAACTGCATTCTAACAGTTGTCAGATGCATCATCGCATGGCCTGCTCTGGTTTAATTTGGCAGTGAAATGAATATCTCTAAAGGCTAACTGTACCAGAACCCTCTCAATGGAAGAGATTTTATTCATTATACTAAGAGCTGTGAGCCTAAAAAAATCAAGCAATAACAAACCAAATCAAGGGCACGCCACAACAATATCCAACAGTTATTTAATTATTTAATAGTGAACTATTCCAAAATATATTAAAATATGAATTATAACTATTGGACAAGAAAGGTATTTATTCTTCTATTCTTGTTTATACTTTGGCATTGCTTAGCAATATTACATAACTGATTACTGATTAGATATATCTTACTTTTCCACTAAAATGTTAAAGAGTTAAGTTATTTTACCTACTTACAACAATGTCAGTCAGGCCCACAAAATATGAATGAGATTATTATTATAATTATTTATTAAAGTTGAATTACTATACCTATTTATTTACATTGTTGTCAATCAGACTTGTTGTGTTATCATAAGGCTTTGTACCTTGCTTTGTTGGCAAGCTGCATTATGAATGAGCAGTTGCTCCACTATAAAAGTTACTACAGTTTTAAAGGCTCAACTGATTGTAACCACAGAGATGAATTCTGTATTCCAGCTCAAATAAGCTTCATTGTAAACCTCCCAGTGTCCCCACCATCTCCACCTCCACCCATGGATGATCGTGGCACAAAGTCTATAGTGGCAGTGTGTTTAATCTGACCTTTGCTCTGACTCCAGAAGAACATGAACACAAAACAGATCGCCACAGAGCTGAGGAAAGAGAGAAATCCCATGGTGGTAGCGATGATGAGGGTTTTTGCATCAAACGGGTAAGGACTTGACACCCGTGCGGAGGAGTTGGTAGAAGGAGGTAATGAAGTTTCCATCCATCCCTCGTCTGAGAAATATGACGCTGTGCGGTTTTGTGGAAGCCCCTCCACTTGCAGACTCACGGAGATGCTTTCGTTGCCCGCTGCATTAGATGCAGTACATAGATACGTTCCACTGTCCTGTACTTGGGTGTAACGCACCTCCAAGCTCCCATTAGCAAGTACTCGTACTCTCCCAACAGAACTTAGTGCAGTCTGCTGGGCTGACAGCCAAGTAATAGAAGGTGATGGATAGCCATCTGCTTTGCAGTCAAACCGTACGCTCATGCCTTCCACAACATTCACGTCCTGCTGCTGGCGGTTCAGAATCTGTGCTTGTCTGCACGTAAATATAACCGGGAGATCTGCCTCTGAAAAGTCACGAAATGCCTTCTTGTGCTGATTTAGAGGCGAGCAGGAGGGTTGGCGGGCATCGAAATCCAGCCGTCGCCTCCGTCGCATGACCCAGAGTAACCTGCAGTCGCAAGCCAACGGGTTTCTGTCCAGCCTCAGAGTCTGCAAGTTCCCTACGGAGTGGAAGACGCTTTCTTCTAATGTGGACAGACGATTCAAGGACACATTAAGCAGACGAAGGTGGACCAGACCCCTGAAGGCACCCGGCTCAATGCGTAGTAGGTTCCCACCAACCAGGTGCAACTCTTGGAGCCGCAGAAGTTCTCCAAGAAGGTTGCCCTGTACGGAGCTGATGGGGTTGTAGGACAAGTCAAGGTACTGCAGGTAGGTGAGAGGACGCAACGCAGCATAAGGTACAGTGCTAAGGTTGCAGCTGCTTAAAATTAAGGTGGTAAGGTTGAGGCCTACCATGCTGTTGCTGTTTAGTATCTCAAGAGAAGGCCAGTGGAGGATCTGCAAGGTGCGCAGCTGGTTTAGTCGACGGAAGGCATTGTTGGGCAGCACGCTTATGGTCAGCTTCCGCAGACGCAGCTTGGTCAAACTCTGAAGTTGTGACAGAGCCTCGGTGGGGATGGAGGTCAAATTGCTGCGGTCCACGTTCATCTCCTTAAGTGCCTGAAGCCCAACAAATGCCCTCTGCGAGATAAACACCAAGTCGTTTTCTCCTGCATCAAGCTGCTGCAGATTAATCATGTCCCGAAATGTGTAATCTAGAAAAACCAGGATCTCATTTTCGCTGATATCCAGACGTCGAAGGTTGGAGAGACCAGAGAAGACCCCAACTGGAAGGATCTTGAGGCGGTTGTTCTTAATTCTCAAGTATCGCAAGTTCTTCAGCCCCTGAAATGTTTCCACTTCGATCATAGAGATTATGTTCTCACTTAGGTCCAGGTCCTCTAGCTTTGACAGGCTGGAGAACTGACGCCTGGCTAGCGTTTTCAGCTGGTTTCTTGAAAGATCTAAGCGTTTGGCATTGTTTGGTAACCCCTCAGGAACACCCGTCAGGTGCCTTGAGGAGCAGTTGGCCTCCAAAGTGTCAGGGTAACAAGTGCATTTCTGCGGGCAGGTGAAGTCTGCAACCGATAGGTTTATGCACCACAACAGTAGGACTGTCCATGCGCCCCACCGGCCACACAGATCCATGAACATCTTACCTCCTTCCTGCAAAAAACAAAAAAAGAAATATGAGGAAAAATCTTTAAAAACTTTAATTTAAACCCTGTTTAAAAAACATCATATGCTGTTGAGGTATGTTTTGCAGCATATCAGCTGGTCAGCTGGTTTAGACTAGTCACTAACTTTAAACTTGCTCATGACCAAATAAGGACCAGTTTAAAACAGCTCTGACCAGCTGCTGTGCCTTAAAACATACCTAACCAGCATATGCTGTTTTTTCAACAGGAAAGTTCTTAGAAATGTAATCTTTATATTCTTTTAGGATTAAAAAAAACTTTTTTGAATTTACAATCAGTACAGGTGGTGTATTGTTTTTGACCTTTCTGGCTTTATTTCCTCCAAACCATTAATGAACTTGAAGGAAATCAAATTAGGTTTCTCATAGAAGAGATTTTTAGAGGTTAGAGGTTAGTCAATTTATGTATGAGATGCAATTGCAATTATGTCTTTTTGAATACATTAATATATATGGACAAAAAAGTCACTGTGTATTAATCTACATATACAAGAAGTATTTTCAAGAACTATGTTAAATGACTAAATCAGAAAACAAGCTTAGTTGCTTTCCTAATAACCATTTTTTATGTCTAATTTACCAAACCGACTGCTTACCAAGGGACTTTTGTGGTGCCAGTTCTCATAACCAGATGTTTTCAGGTTGGTATCTATGTTGAGCTCAGAGGTTGTTGAAGATGTATTAGTCACATTCAGATGTCACATTTCCAAAAGCCTGAAACCAGAGAGAAGAAAAGAATCAGAAAAAAAATGATGATGATTGTGTTAAAAACCTCTGTAATCCTCTGCTTTTTAGAGACCGACTGATCCAGACACAGCTGAAGTTGTAAAACTTTTTTTTTATCTGTTTCTGATTAAGGACGACAATGGAATGTTATAGACCTGTTTGGGTGCACCGTCATTAGGTAAATAAAAATGTGAGAGCTGCACAGAAACACGCTTATTTCCCTTTCTACTGCTCTACAGTGTCTGATGTGAGAGGACAGGTGTGCAGGGCACTTTCACTACAGTCCAGCTTAACCTTGTGTCACAGTGTACAGGTGCACAGGCCTGGAAACAAATTAGGAATTACCCACCCAGCATGGACAGACGTTCAGTTTAATGGATAGAGCTGTGCCAAATGTCATCAGACATCCAACAGAACTGGACTGCTAAATAATACATGCATGCAATACTATTTCCACCACAGAATATAAAGGGACAAAGGTACTTGAGACTTTGTATACACCTTTCTGACATTTTTACTACTCTGAGAAAAGAAATTAACTTGAAATTTAATTAGAAAAAAGCCTGAATTGTGAGATAAAAACTTGCAATTATAATGTATGTAAAACTTAAAAATGAACTCTTACAGCAATATAACCTTACCAAACTTGCACTGAAATTGCAATGCCATGGATTGAGATTTAGAAAGTGTCTTCAGTAATTTAGTCTGTTTAGATGTGTTTGTTCACTGAATGCTTAATGTCTCTTGCATCTGCTCAAGTCAATGAGCGGCACCGGGATATTCCATTTATCATTATCACACACAGTTTTTATTTATTGCTTTCCTCTAAAAGTTTGCATCATTCTTATTCAGAAAACATTCTGCACCATAAAGATGTTTTCCTTTAATTTATTATTATAGGTAAACAGCCTCAACACTTCACACATAAACCTCAGTAATGGTGACAAATAAGAGTTAAATTAAGAACAAAACTGAGCTTTAAATAAAACATTAGACAGTGATGACAAAAACAACATCAGTATAAATCAGAAACCACAAACCATGTGCAAACACGTTTTTAAAATTACAAAATGCATCTCTAAATCATCACATTAACAGACCTGTTTTGTAATAAAAAAGTTTGTTAAATTGCTTAATAAGTTCACACTGAATTTATAAACATTTCCAGTAGTCCTCTAATAAATGAAACAAAATGGTTATAAACTCCTACCTTTTTGTGACAAATGACCTCAATTAATGCAGTCCTGCATTACACCTCTCCCACTGCTTGCTTGCTTATTATAGCCTATTCACATGGGTCTGGGTTTCTCACATCTCCTGTTTACACACAAAGATTCTATTTTGAACTTGTTCCTGCTGAAACCACTTAAAATAAGGTTGACTTGTTTCCCCGAGTCCAGTGTCGTCCCCTGTCTCTACACAAAGGCCTTATACTGGCCAAATAAGCTGACTCATAATGCTGTATCTAGCGAAGGGAAAGAGAGAGAGTCAATCCTGACACCATATTGGTTTTCTACACAGCATAGAGCCTGGCTTACACAAATTAAAGGTGCGAATCCCTCTCTGTCGACTTGTGAAAGACACAGTGCAGCAGGTGTACGAGATCTGGGCATGGAGGTGACGAAAGTCATGTTCTGTCTCTTGCCTATAACATTTTCACAATCTGACAACTAAGCTTATCTTTAATGAAAGCAAAAATAATAGTTTAAGTGATTTGATGTGAATCACTATATATATATATATATATATATATATATTTTTTTTTTTTTTTTTTTTAAATAATAAAAAAAATGAACAAAAAAAGTAAAAAGTCAATGCCTTGAGTACCAAGAAATGTGTACTAAGACATTTGCAGCAAATTTTCATTGCGATGAATGAACTAATAAATGAATAAATCCAAATACTACTATACTAATGCTACTACTACTGCTAGTAAAAATGTAGAATTCTTTTTAATTTTAATTAAATCACTGTTCTGCTAACACTGAGACAAACCACCACACTGCTCCAACAAACAGCCAAGCAACCATCCAAACTCCCTGGGGTTGGCTGAGTGGCTGGACAAATCTTCACTCAGTGAGGGATGAACTTGCCTGGGAGCTTGTTCTGCTCTGGAAACCCCAGAAAGTGCATGCCTGGAGCTCCAGCAGGGATGAGGAGGGGGATTTATGGCCCGCATCCTCCCGCTCACCCAGGCCTCTGTGTACTGTCCCGGCCCCTGACCAGCTAACCCCAGCTCTGTTCCGCTTCCTGCCCCGTGCGCCGCTGGGTGCGTTTAATTAGGTGTTAGGGGAACGTGGACAGGACAACCCCCCCAGATACAAATCCCACAATGACTGTAGGATACTCACGGCCTGTGGATGTTTACAGTAAACAGCCTAAGAAAAGAAACACATTAATTTCACAAGAAATCAATACAGAGCATTCAAGAACCTCAGCCAAGCACAGTCTGGTGTATGTACTGTGTTTTTAGTTTGTTTGTGACGTTACACAACACAAAGCGCCATGAAACTGCACTGTATTAAAGCCTCTCCTATTGTGAATCTGTTGAATAAAACTCCATGTGCTTGTGGCGCATGTTTTGATTGCTTTAAAACTGCTATAAAAAAGAAATTAAGGATACTTTGGTGTTTGTGTTTTTTAGTTTAATATAAATTTCTTAAAACATTTTTTTACTTTTTTTCTCAAAGAGGAATGAAATAATTAATTAAAAACTAAACAAATGGTCTAAATGTCTATAACATTAAATAAATGTCTTTAATGAAATGTCATAGGTTTGGAAGAGCTTGACAATAAACAAATAATGACATGGGTATACATTTCATAAAGTTCTTCTAGGCTTTGTTTTAGCAAAAAAAACCAAAATGTTATTTCACAGCAGTTATTCTATACAAAAATTGATTATTTATTTAACTCATGGGAGAAAATAAAGCATTTTGGCTTTATTGCAGTGAATCTAGCTTTTTAAGTGGCTTATATAACCACTAAGGACATAATTTACACAAACATAATTTATCATTTACCACACAGGGCATAAATACGTCTAAAAGAGATATTAGAGGTTACTGGGGAAGCTCAAAATAATCCTATACATAACCACTGAAATTTCAGTGCAATAAAAAAAAAATGCATAGCAGGTTGAATTTGTAAAACATTTGCTGTATTGTTCAGCTGATTGCAACAGCAATTAAAACCTTTGCTAATGAATTTCATACATTTTCCACAGGTCATTAAAGTTTAAGTGCCATTGCACCATGCACATGTTTACAGCTGTTCTCATTAGAGAATGTGCATATGAACATCAAACACTAAAAACAGATTTTCTCATCGCTGCATTCTTTGATTCAGCTGCCTTCACAACAGCTCACATTAAATTGCATATTTGTAACCGTTTCATCCAATTGCCAATTATGATTATGTGTTAGCAATGTACTCATACAGTTTCACAGAATTGCTAAAGTCCATCTTAATGTACAGTATGACACAGTGCATTTTTAAAATGAAATGTGAAACATCAAAATAAACAGATGATAAATACTAGAACTATTTTTGTGGATGGCTCTTGATTTGACAAGAAAGTAAAGAAAGAAAGTGGCAAAAACCACTTCAGTAAATAAATAAATTCTCTACTACTACTACTACTATTACTACTAATAAAACTAAATGTGGAACATTAATAATGGATGATAAATTAAACAGCTATTATTCTATTAATTTTCAGACAATGTGCACTGTGCCTTCAAATGCAAAAAAAAAGGTTAATGTTATAGTTGAATGTCAGGTTATTGCTAAAATATTGCTAGGTGTTTTTAGTATATTGCTATGCATTTACTAGGATGTGTCTTGGTGTTTGTACGCATGTAGATCCGGCAGGGAATGTGGGTGGGGTTAGTGAATAACCAGCGCTCTCTCCACCTTCAATACTGAGATGAGACCCTTGAGCAAGGCACCGTTCCCCCAACTGCTCCCTGGGCGTCACAGCAATGGCTGCCCACTTCTGTGTGTGTTCTCGGTGTGTGTGTGTGGTTGATCACTTCTCACTGCTGTGTGTGTGTGTGCACTTGGATGGGTTAAACCCCGAGCCCTGCTGATAGTAGCCCTACCGAGGGCAGAGCTTGGAGTGAGGCTCGGTTTTGTTTCCTCGTTCAGTATTGAACACAGTCTCACGATTCGATTCGTACGTATTCATATGAGGTGGAAAAATCACTCTTACAGTGACCTGACTCATACGATTTTGTACGATTTGTCTTGCAGGGTTAGGTGTAGGCCATCTGTACAAATTCATACAAGTTGCCACCTCGTAAAATATTTAAGAATTGCCGTGAGACTGGGTGGTCAATTTTAGATTGATGGATTTTTATTGTTCGTTAAATGGAAGGCATAATAAAAATCATTATTAAAAAAAGAGTAATTGTGCACCTCTTCTGGACAAACTACGCAATCTTAGTCACTCATGTCTGCAGCACAAACACTATGAGGAAATAACTAATAAATGCTAGTTTTCAATGAAAATGGAAGGTCAAGTCAAGTGCATCGCATACTGCACAATTTGGCAAATGTTGAAGATCACCTGTGTGTTTCCTGCATACAGCAACTCTGCATCCTGTTCAGAGAATACACACTGCATACTGTTTTTGGTCAGCACATGAAAGTTGCATACCATTCCAGACATACCCAATGCCCTTCAGACCTGTCTCTCTGTCTCAGCTACTGAGATGAAAGTGCAGATCTTGGACTTTCAGGTTAGCTTCATGCTGTCCGTGTACAAACTGCTGGCACAGATCAAATCTACAAAATATGAAATTGAATAATTGTGAACTTGGGCCAATTTCTGATTGCTCTTTTCCATGCTATTATAACAAATGTGGACTGAAGCTCTCAAGCTCTAAAAAGCACAATACAATGGGTCTTTTAGGCTCAGCTACCTTCGAGACTTCTGAAGCTTTGTATGTATAACAGACCAATATTTATAATCTTTAAAAACATACTGAATCATTCAAATTTATTATTGATTAATTTACTGTAAAGATCCATGACTTTAGATGATTTTGAGTATACCACAAGACCCATGGCCTAATGTTATCACACTTTTTTATATTTTTGTATCCTTTTGTTCATCTTAAAAGCTCCATTTGATGCAGCCAATTGCATGAATATGCAATAGTTGCATTCTTCAAAATCCACTCAGAAGAATACAGGGTGGGCCATTTATATGGATACACCTTAATAAAATGAGAATGGTTGGTGATATTAACTTCCTGTTTGTGGCACATTAGTATATGTGAGGGGGGACACTTTTCAAGATGGGTGGTGACCATGGTGGCCATTTTATTATTTATTTATTAAGGTGTATCCATATAAATGGCCTACAATGTATATAAATTTGGAACAACATGAGGGTGAGTAAAGGATGACTTGTAGGTGCTAAAATAAACTGGAAAATAGAATTAAATGTGCCTTTCTTTTTTGTGGCTTGTCTTCTTCTGTGTCCTTCTGCCCTTCCTGGCACATTGTTGTAAGTCTTTGTTTGGCCAGAGTGCATGTAAAATTGAATGATGCCATATCTGACCTTACCGCAAAAAATATGTACACAATGAAGAACAGCATGCAAGATGATGGAAACTCATGCCTGGATGAGAGATTCTGCCCACAGGCTCAGGATTTCCAGCGATGACACAAACTGTTGTCATGTTACGAGCAGCGCTGAACAGAGAAGAAGTAATTAATGCACGGATCGAGTCACAACATCTCATTTTCTCTGTGCCGTTGGTTGATTCTTATTTGTCATAGTTTACATTGTGACAAAGTGATGTTAAGTGCTAGTGACTGCAGCAAACAAATGGGTCAGGATGTGAAGAGAAGCACAACACAAAAGAATCTTAAATTAGCCAAGTTATAATAGCACAGATTAAATTGAGAGCATATGGAGCCAGATTTGCATGTATTCATTTATTTATTTATTTATTTTCTGGCAAAAAAGATGACAGTAATCTCATATAACTGTAGTAGAGTTTTCAGGAGTTCTCAACAATAACGGTATTTAATAATATTTCTCAATTGTTTGAGTTGCTATCTATAACATATATTCTTAATGCGTATCATATGCTGGTTAGGTATATAGTTTATTGTATATTGTATATTGTTTACACATTAAAATTTATAAACAAACAGATAAATAATGTTACGTTTTAGTTAATGTTGTCAAATATCATTGCAATTTAAAATAAATTGATGAATAAAAAAATCTAAGAAACAACATCTATTGAAAAAAAATATTTTATCTGTCCTTTTTAATACATGTATTTACAATCACTTATCAGCAATTTAATGTATCCTTGTTGAAAAAAAAAAAAAGAAAGTAAAAAGAACAGTTTGCAAATATATACTGTTTTGTTTGAGCAAATAATGTCCTTTCATTGCATGTTTAAGATCACTCCTGTAGCTCCTAGGGCACTTGAAGGTGATTGAGGTTGAAGTTCATTTTCAAGGAATGAATGAATCTATAAAATCTATACATTGCATGCAATGCAAGCCACTTCAGATACCAGCATCTGCCAAACATGTAGATGGAAACACTATTTGGCACATTTGCAGTGCGACTGTGTGCACATTATAGTTATGCATGCATGGCTACAGTATATGTGTGAGTGTTTGTTTACAGGTGTCTGCATGAGTGCATGTCATCTTACCTGTCATTATTTCTTTTCTGTCACCCACTTTTCTGACAGAACTGCTGACAACAGACACTCTAGCAGGGCTGTGTGAGTCACACCCGCCCAGATTCTGCGCGCTGGATGAAAAGTGATATAGAAACAAACCATTAATTAGGTGCATAATAGAAGCCAGGGTTTCTGGTAGTGACCATTAAAGGAAAAAATCTGAAAAAATAACTGTTTTCATAAATCATATTCTCCCAAAATAAGCATTCAATTTTCACGTGCTTATCTCTAAGGCATGTTAATTTGTTCTAGATGTCACATTATAATGCTCTGGAAGCCTGGCTAAAGCTAAAAAGGCTCAGACATAATACAAATGCTGTTTTTTTTTTAAGTCATTGAATTACTAGGGAGCGAGAAAGTTAGTTCTGACACAGTCAGATGGAAACCTCATTCTGTCATTTGCATACAATGTCTTCTCGGCCAATCAGAATTAGGCTGATGGCCTTAGGAAAATGCCGTGCCATATTGTTAAGTGTGTAATTAGGGAGTTTCAGTTCCAAAATGGACATTTAAAAAACTTTTAAAAGTGCAGGTTGCTGAATGCACTGACATTTTTAAAGGCAGTCATTTTGCATATGGGACAAAACTCTCAGGGTGTCCAACACCTGGAGCTCGGAGCCTAAAGTGCTGATTTGACAAAATTTATTGTTGTTTTCTGGCCTACTTTTTGGCTTCAATTCCCAATCCACCAACAACGGCGGAACTGAGGAATGAGCTAATGAAAAGAGTGATTACAAAGAGTGATTTACAGTTCTTAAAAAAGAAAACGCATTCATCTTTATCTCATACTAATATAAGCGAAAGCTAATCTTGTAGAACAAAACGCACCAGTATGTAAAGTATACAAGGCCAAGAACCACATACCTAGACAGGAATAAACCATTAATGACATTGAAAAAGGGAATAACCAACCCATTTGTGCATATGTATGTGCCCTTGAAGAGTTTAGCTTAAGTAGTAAAAACCATGACAATAAACTTGTGGATGGATGGATGGATAGACAGATAGTTAGATAGATGTTTGTAAGCATCTATGAACTCATGTTGAACACAATAAAACGTTTTCTAATAAGCACTCTCTAAATCCAATCCCGAGGGGATGTGATCTTATCTCACCTGCTTTTGCATGATTCTCTTCTCTCCTGACTGAACTCTCCAGCACTGGAGTGACTCTGTGGCATGTCCAATGTGACAGATAATGTTGGGCTCGATGCATGGAAGGATAAAGCAGCGATGCATGATCTCACCGGCAGATAAGCCCCTGTTTACATCAGCGAAGAGACAAAAGCATTCATGAAGATGCATACGGGCGTCAGTGTCCCGAAGCATACTCTTCTCACACACTGCATCGCATCAACATGGGTCACAGCGCTCATGGTTCAAACATATGTGCATACTTTAACCAAGACATCCTTTAGAAATGTAGATGAATTTATGGAGAATGGGAGCAAAGCCCCGAAGTCTCTGGTTTAGGCCATAAAAGCATTGCTGACATGAAAATACATTCACATAGGATATTGTAAATTCATATTAGTTGAGCAGTCAATGGATGATTTATTCAGATGTGCATGAGTATGACTCAATATACAAATAGATTTAAACCCAGGAGTCAAAAATATTTACTAAAACAAATAATCTATAAAGCAGCCTCTTCGGATGCTAAAAAATGGTCATAGATGCTTCTGTAGATGTTTGTTAAAACTCACCGCTGATTTATTTTCTCCAGTCACGAATGAAAGACAAAGAGGTGGAATGCAAAGTCAAACTCTGTCCTGATGTTGGACGTCTTTGTGAGAGGGTGATCCAGAGGACTTCCTGAGATCAAATCTGTCATTTATCTTCAGCAAGAGGAACAGCCAGAAACACAGTCACAGTCTCTAGAACAGAGGGCAGATTAGACGAAATAAAAACAGCACATTCACCGACTGTCTCGGCTTGTGGAATGCTTAATGCACGTCATATGATGATACCTTTTAGATGCATATGTTTTTATTTTTACATTCACTTGAGAGATAACTGATTACAGAAAGGGTTATTAGAAAGGGCAATAGGATATGCTGATGTGAAAGACTTTAAAATAAACAAGTTAATAAAAGTAACTTCTTTATAAAGGCATTTTTATATTCAGCAAGGATGCATTAAATTCATCAAAAGGGACAGTCAAGACATTTATAATGTCACAAAAAATATTTTAATTTTAAATAAATGCTACAGTTTTCACAAAAAGAATGTTTTTCTTTATAATAAATCTAAAACAAAAAATATAGCAAAAAATTATTTAAAGTAAATTATGGGTAATGAACGATTCATATTTTGGTTTTATATGCTAGGTCAAAAAACCGCATGTCCATGTCTATACTGAAGGCAAGCTTCACTCTCATGTAAGCAATATACAGTACCCAACCTGCATCTGAAAACATCTTCTATTGCTCATTATGAATAGTCTTATTAACCAAACAGGTATTGTAGCACAGCAGGGTAAATCAATTATGAATTTACATGATAACTGCACAATCATTAATGCAACTTTACATATAAATGGATCTGTGTAATGCTAAGTGTGATTGAGGTCTCCTGTGTGGAGCCCTAACGAGGGTGAGTCCTAACAGGAGTGAGGGATTGTGGGAATCGTAGGCGCCGTGACGCAGCTGACCCTGTGCTGAGTGAGTGGGAGACTGTGGGCTGACACAGAGAAGCGGGAGAATCGCTGCATAACGTCTCCACTTCAACACTCCCACCGACTAGCACTTTTATTTATAACGCTGATCTGTGGAAAAAACGTGCATGAAAACGCACAGAAATAGACATGAGAAGTTACTCAGCTCCCAGAGGGGTTTTACATTGCACGTCGTCACACATAGATATATTTCAAACGCGCCGGAAAACATGAAAGATGGTTTATGAGTAGCGTATATGTGCCCACGAGAGAGAAATACATGAATAGAGACTGACAGTAGATGTGTGTGGATCTGATTCAAGCAGCAGCTAGAAGGCAAAGTGCAAAATTAGAAAAGATTAACAGGGCTGTAAGACATTGTTTTGGAAACGCATGCATAAAATGTCTCTGTGAACTAGAACAGAAGAGTAAAATGTGTCTGTATCAAAATGAGACTCGCAGCACAGGAGAGTCAGAAGAGCAGTCTAAACTTTGCCTGTATGGGTTTTTGCTGACATATCTTTGGAGGTCAGGGTTTGGGGTTGAAGGAATGAGGGCAGATCTAATTCAGTGGCTGAAGTCTGGCAGAAGGTTGAAAAATGGGTAACATCACTTTAAAGCTTTAAAGGCCTATTCTGCGGAACACAGAAAGTGAGTTTTGAACATATAAACTGGCCACACTTTTCAATACAATCAAAGTAAAAGATTCACAAAAAACTAAATCATATACAGTATATATATATATATATATATATATATATTTATTTATTTATTTATTTTTTTTTTTTTTTTCTTATTTATTTATTTTATTTTTTTTTTATA
>JAUYWG010000055.1:20878462-20898643 GCA_034779775.1 Enteromius afrohamiltoni | reverse complement strand
TATAAGAAAATATTATTTTTTTCATTTAATTATGTTTTTTTTATTTAGTAAATAAAACTTTTTTTTTTTAATATGTGCAAACATTTAAGACTTAACTTTTGGTGTAATATTTAAAAACATATTTTTAACAGTTTCTTTATGATTAAACATCTCCTTATTTTTACTTATTTGTACACATAAATAACATATATCAGTGCTGCCCACCTCATATATGCATAAATATGTAGAATACAGTTGCAGAATCAGCACTGATTGACATTCTTACTGTTGTACAGTATATATACTGTACGACCATACTGATCAATCTATACGCTTTCATGCTTTCATTTTCGGTCTACAGCTCTTTTTCACAAATACTTTTATATGCTTAAAAATCTGAAAATGAGAGTAAGAGAGAGAGAGAGAGAGAGAGAGAGAGAGAGACAGAGAGAGACAGAGAGAGGCAAATAGTAAAGGACACGTAAAGACAAGTTAAGAGGCAGTCAAACCGAAAGTAAAAAAAAAAGTAAACACTGAAAATAAGAATATATATGAGAAATAAGACTCCCACTCACACATAAGGAAACGTTGGATGAATTAATCTCCCTACATACACAAAGCAATAACATTTCTGCACCAATTCAAACAATTATCACCAAGTGAAGAACAGGCACCGAATGAATAAATACATGAGCTGTGAGAATTGTCACAAGATGTTCAATGTACCTTAAACAATCACATTAGAGTCCTCCTAATTTCTTTTTCTCCAGCGCCATATGTTTCCACATCCCAGCTCGGCTGAAGCTGAAGATAAACCTGCATCTTTCTCTCTGCTGATGTGTATCTCTTTTTCATTTGATATGACAGTGAATGGTCCTTGACAGCGGAGGTCAGCTTTTAGTGTATGTTGCCATGGCTTTTCCAATGCATCTCAATGGATTGTTGGAAAGCTCTCTGAGGTCCATCAGCTCGGACAAACTTCAGACGACATAAAGAAGCTTTCAAAAAAGCAAACGGAAGTCATGCATTTTAAATGAGAGAGAGTGATTTGAGTGACAGCTGGTGATCCGCCTGACCTCTAGTAACAATCACACTTATCTTAGGAAGCACAACTAAACTAACCAGACTCTGCTGTTCTATTCAAAAGTGTTGTTATTTCTCTCATGTTCACCAAGACTGCAAACATTTAATACATTATATATATGCATATATATATATATATATATATATATATATATATATACAGCTCTGGAAAAAAATAAGAGACCACTGCAGAAAAATCTTTTTCTTTTGGGTTATATTCTTAAAAATGTTAATCTCACCAATACACCACCAATACAAATCAATGCACATTTGATTCATTTTTTGTGAACTGCCGTCTTTGAAATATTAAAGATAGAAGCAGCTTGACGTTCACTGAATCCTTGTGCCAATAAAACTAGGATTGATGCCTTTTTTTCTTGATTAAAAACTTTTCTTTTCACTGTTTTTGGCTTTTTTTAGTGTTTGCTTGGTATGCTTGGTCCAGTTCTCCTCTAGCTGGACGCCCAGCACCTAATTTCCAGTTCAGTTTTAAACACATGTTAGACTGTGTAAGGACTTATAATGTGTGTGTGTGTGTGTGTGCGCGCATCTAGGTATTCTGGTCTCCGGTGAAGATCATCTCTTTGTGTGCCCGGTTCCGGCTGATCTAATTAATGCAGCCTAAGAGTAAAGAGAGGTGTCTTTAATCTAGATTTAAACTGACAGAGTGTGCCCGCCTCCCAATCAGTATTAGGTAAATTGTTACAGAGTTTGGTGCCAAGTAAGAAAAAGATTGAGTTTTGAGAACACCGCAGACGTGGCGGACTATAATGTAATAAGAGCTTGCTTTATAAGTAATTAACAAGATTTTAAAATCTATATGATGTTTGATAGGAAGCCAGTGCAGTGTTGACAGAACCGGACTAATATGCTCATACTTCCTGGTTCTAGTAAGGACTCTCGCTGCTGCATTTTGAACCAACTGTATTCTATTTATCAAGCGTGCAGAACAACCACCCAGTAAAGAATTACAATAATCTAATCTTGAGGTCAAAAACGCATAAATTATCATTTCTGCATTTGAGGTTGAGAGCATAGGACGCAATTTAGATATGTTCTTAAGATGGAAAATTTATTTTAATCAAATAAATGCAGTCTTGATGAGCACAAGAGAGAGAGAGAAAAAAAAAACAAAACAAAACAATAGTTTATATCAATAGTAACTTATAGAGACCTTCTCACAGGGACTCATTTACTGAATGCTCCAAAACTGGACCCGAAGGCTTGTGGTCTGTCCTGAGAACAAAAAAAAAAGTGCACTACTTTAAATCCATCCCCACTTTGAACTGCAATTAACAGTGCAATTAGAAACCCAGCGGTGGATTTGTCCGTGTTGTGTGGTGCTGGTCTCTTTGGAAACCTGCAAAAGAATGCATTTGTGCTCCAGGGGTGGGAGATGCAGGTGTGTGTTTGTTTGTGACTGATGAGACAGAGGAAATGTGCAGAGGAGAATCCTGCAGGTTGATGTTGTATCACTTCTAAACACAGCGACCTCATGAAGACCTCATGTGCTCACTATAATCAGGGTTCAAAAATTACCTCAAAAAGGAAAGGACAATTTGGCCCACCAGTCAGCAGGCAACTTCATTTGACACTTAGAAAAAAAACGCAAAAAAATCGAAATAATACCAAAATAACAAGCAAAATAAGTTGAAAGCAATTTGAATGGCATATAAACAAACAATATATAAATAAAACAAGAGAAAATTAAAACTAAATAAGAAAATACATGACCCTGATTTGTAAATATTTGACAAATTAATAAGGATAATTATTGTTTACAATGACATTAGAAAATTTTATTATAACTTCTTATACAATGACCTCATCTTCGGATATCATAGTCATCTGAGAATGGCATTGATCTTTTGCAAATAAGACGAAGGAAGATTACAGAGCATATTTTAATTTAGTTACACTAAACATACTGCAGTTCAATTTAATTTAATTTAAACGAAAAAACACAAATCATTAATTATTTGTCAGTTTAATAGCTTATTAGATTGTTGTTTGCTTAGCAACATGCTGATGTAGAGATCTACTACAATCAACTATGATGCTGCCTTTGAAGTCATGAATGAAGGAACTGAGTGCACACTGAATCTTTATAGTTGCCTAATTAAAAACTGCAGAAAAAAACCTGAAACGTTCTTTGGGTTATAACTTGGATCAAATGAACCATTTAAAAAATAAATAAAAAACTAGCCACATACTGGCAACCTATTTAAACACCAATACAGGCATGCATACAATGGTACATACAATCGCATATGAGGCCACAGGTTTTCACAAGGAAACAACATTCCAGTGGTAATGTTGTAATGATAAAACGCAAATAAAGCATGATTTACACTATACTAACACATATCCTTACTCCTTAGTTTTGCCACACTTCTGCCAAAAAGCTTCCTGTTTTTGTCAGGACGTGTCAAAGAGAAATACAGTATAAATTGCCCAAAGCGTTCACTTTACTAAGACTAAAATCACTTGAATGCAAATCACATCATAATTATAACTTCCGAACCAATAATTAGGAACTTCCCCTGAGAAGTTGAAGGCAGCATGAGTGTTGAATCTTCTCGTAATCTTCTGGTAAGTGTTAATTGTTTGTTGTGTGAGTGACTGCCACCTGAGCTGCGGGACATGAAGAATGCATTCTGACAAAGTGATTGGTGTAAAATAAGTTTCATTAATAAACTGCAAGTAAACTTCACGAATGATTACAAAGAAACAAGTAGTAACACAGTTTATTCATTCATAATTTAGCTTTCAATCACTTGCTCAGCAATGGATGCTCTACAGTGAATGGGTGCTGCCAGAATGGGAGTCCAAACAGATGACAAAAATATTCTAATTCAACAGTCCATCAGTTACTGTCTTGAGCTAATTTTGTTTTGTAAGAAACAAAATCATTAAAACATTTTTAACTTTAAACCATTGCTTCCTGAAACTCAATAGACCCCATAATCCAAAATAAAAGTTCCTCTGGTGAATTAGTTTCCCCCTACATCTAAATACTCATTTTTTAAAGTTAAAAACATCTTAATGATGGATTTGTTTAATTTTTTTCACTTCTCAAAACATTAATTGGACTGGAGTGTGGATCTTTGTGTTTATATATCAGCAGTCTGGACTTCCTACCTGACAGAACCCATTCCCTGCAGAAGATATTGAGGAATAATTTCTTGCATTTCTATATAGTGCAGTTCTGCTAATATCCATTTAGCTCTCCACAATCTTCACAAACAAGTCAGAACTTTTCAAATTCCGATCAAAACTTAATCAATAAAAAGTGCCCGTTTTCTACATTTTTTTACAAATGGCAATATTTTCGTAATTGAGAGCACCCGCTTTTATTACACAGTGCTTTGCTTTCTTTTGTCTCGACTTGGGGTGCTCTTTTTTTTGGCCTTTAATTACAGAACAAAGTGCCACCTTTAACCAAATGCTTTGGAAAAGGTCAGACGAGTAGCATCCCTAAATGAGTACTGCATAAATGGACAACTATGGCATTTCAGACCCCAACTCCATCTGCTCAACTATTAAAGCCACAGCGTTACACGCCAAATGCTTGTGGCTTCTTCATATTATCAGCAGGAAGGGCGAGTTCAAGGACACACAGCAAAAATACAAACTGAAGCATGCGCAGATGGCTCAGACATCACACAACAAAATACGACGTGATCAGATTAGCTGGTGTTTTAGAAGCACACACATTTATTTCAGCACTGTGATCTCTGAATAATCAGACAGTAAAAAAAAGTGACACTTGATGCGAGTGCTGATGTCACAATAGCTCTGCAGACACATCAAAATGCAATCTGCAGCTAGAAGAGAATTTTGCGAACTTTAAGCTGGCTTGGCGATCAAGGGGGATCAAAAAGGAAGAAGAGGAAGAGGTTTTTAAGAGCAGGGACAATAGCTGAAGCTCCACTGAAGGTTTGGTGGTTCTTGATGATTGGGTGTATTTACTGTAACTAGGCCATTACAGGGCAGGAAAAAAAAGAGAAACAAGATGTGGTTTATAAATTTGAAATTGCCTACTTCCGATAATGCAACGTTTTGTTTGATTAAGGTTTGCATCTTCTAAAGGCGGCTTTCCCCCACTACTTTGCTAACTTAGTGCATGTACAAGTCAGTAGTGTTTTCGCTCAAGGTCTGCATTTAAAGTTCATATATGTCTATGCACTGTTGTAATGCATGCATTTATATTTATATGGTAATAGGTCTGGGAAGTGAGTGCAAGGACTTTTATGACCACTGTCCAGTGTTTTCTGGACAAAAATAAATGCTTTGTTTGTCAAGGTATTTTATTTATATAACAAAACAAAACACAAAAAAAACTAGTCCAGAAATAATATTCTGTTTCTATGACAACACATTATTTAGCTGTTAGCTTGCACATTTGTTCTGCAGGTCATTGTCTTGCAGCATCATATGCAAGTTGAGTCAGACTCTGTCCATCAGTGAAAAAGCGCCTGTCACAACAATCTGATGCCCCATTGTGATTATGTTACTCATATTTCTGTTCCGAAGGCCTAATGAGACCAATATATGCCACATGGAGTTTTAGAAAATTACTTTAAATTTACATTCAGATGCTTATCTGGCATGCCTACAGACAGTAAAATGTCACTACAGATGTTTTCTTTAGTAGTCACCTGGAAACCTGGAAACGAGCAATGCTTTTCTAATAAAGCTGTCAACTTTTTTTTTTTTTTTTTAATTGCTAAGCCAATTTCATTCACATTAAACTAATGAGTGCCAGAATACAGGTAAGTGATTATTTGGTATAAGGTAAGAACAGCAAGAAAGAAAGAAAGAAAGATAGCAAGAAAGCAAGCGTTATATATAATCCGGCACAAGAAAAGTTATGACTAATTGTGTAATATTAGCATCATGTAGCTGCAACAATAACATTCATCTTCATTTCCATTATAGAAGTACTTATTTAAAGCACCACAAATGTGCCTTGTAAACACTGTGGTTTGTTACTGTTTGAAGGAAGCTTTGTGTTAAAAATACTCCATTAATCCTGAATTTCATCATAAAATGCTGAATTTCCACGTTCATTCATATTTAATTATACATATATTCATTCAAATACATTAATTAGAATGGAATGTATTAAAAATTACTGTTTTGTTAACAAAACAAGGAACAAGCCTCAAAGCAAATCATGAAAAATATTCAACATTAAAAAAATCAGATTGCATAAAAGTCGGTACTCAACAGTCATACATTACCAAACCAAACGAAGAAAAGTTAGGTTGTGTGTCCATTAGGAAAGACATCTCCAAATATGTGTGGAATTATACATTTCTTTCTGCAATTGTCATTTCTCTAATGATTGCTCAGTCTCATAACTGTAATATATATATGCAATGTGAGGTTAAGCATTTAAAATGTTTTTAATGACAGAAGATCAACAGAGCTTTTTGAAACCGAAAAGGATTTGAAACACTCCAAAAATCATGTATCAATTCATACAAGCATATGCAATGTCATACAGCATGATAGCACATGCTGTACAGCCTTTCATTTATGCTATACATATTTTTACCCAGAGTGGCTTAGACGTTTTCTTGTATCACTTAAACTTACCTGAAAGTATCTGAATATGGACCACTTTTTTGTTTGAGTTCCCAAAATAGCAGTTCTCTTCCAAACAAGGGCCAGAGGAAGCAAAAAGCATGCTGTGAAGATATGGAAGGAGGAAAGCTTCTGTGGTTTCTATATGTAAGGGCTCTGGCTTTCTGAAGCTTTCTGAAGTAGTTAAGTGCACTGCACGGGCTGGTTTTGGGGAAATGTGGTGAGACATTAAAGGTCTTCCCACTGTTGCTTTTTGACAGAGGCACAGTCGTTAAATTGATTCTTCCAGTCCAGCATGTAAGAACGCCAGCGGTGGAACTGAGACTTCCACTGGAACTCCACTTCATCAATACTCACTAGAAAGTGAAAGAGAGAGAGAGAAAGGCAGGTCAAACCTGAGACAGAAGGATATTGGATTTATCATAGTGAAAATGAGAAGTGAAATCATTTAGGCATAAACATAGCCTGCGTGACGTCTAAGTTAGTGCAGCGGTACATGCGTGCATTATTGTGATAACAGCCCTAATGAAAAAGTGATCAATTGCATTGCATTTGTTTCATTTTGAAGCCATATACTCAACATTGATCGAGAAGAACCAAAACCTCGAATCCAATTTTCAAGTTACAATATGCACATCCTGGTTTTAATAATGGAAATAATGTTATAACTAAACACTACAATTTTTGGTGCATTTTGCATTTTAGGTGAACTATTTCTTTAAAGAGATACTGATTTAAAACTACCCAGCAGAATGGCATTGTAAATTGCACAACCTTGCTAATAAAAAAAATAATAATAATAATAAACAAAAACCTACTTGCCTGCTTTACAGTTATTCATGGAAATTCTTTATATTTATTTGCATCATTTACTTTGCATAATCTTATGGTCACGGAGCATTCAGTGCTTGCTATTTTAGCTCCTTTTCTTTCAAGCACAAGTGCTGTAGTTGAAAGAAAATAGTTGAGAATATAGACTCACGGCTTGCATGGCAACAGAATGTCACTTGATCTGTGTCACAGAAAGAGAGCAGAACAGTGTTCTTTATTTAGAATGAAATCAAGTGAGAGAACTTTATGACTTCTCGCAATCATGAAAAGCTCCTCATGAAAGAATCACTAGAAAATAAGGGACAATGCAAGGCAAAGGCAAAATGCCTTTGTTTTTGCAATACCAATTTCACCCGCCAGCTGTCAATCTTACATCCTGCACATTTCTATAAAATGGTGTACCAGACTTTTAGAAATGTGCAATTTGATTATGAGGCATGAAAACAAATCATAGAATCCAGTAAACCTGCAGCTAACACTCAATGCCATTCGTGCTGCCATTCCCCCTCCTAAATGATGGCACTTCCTGGAAAGATATCATGAAGAAATTGTCTTATGTTAGTTAAAGAGATTTGTAAAAAGATTTAGATGGATTTAGAGAAAAAATAAACCAAGCATGAAAGATAATAAAACTATTAAAACTAAAACTACTGGTTTCTAAAACTGTACAAATGTTCTATTCTAAATGTGACCCTGGAGCACAAAACCAGTCCTTTAGTCATCAGATCAAAGCTGATTTAATAAGCTTTCCATTGATGTATGGTTTGTTATAAATACTGAGAAAATTGCCTTGAAAGTTGTCTAAATTAGGTTTTTAGCAATGCATATTACTAATAAAAAATTAAGTTATATTTACTCTAGGAAATTTGCAAAATATCATCATGTTCCATGATACTTAACATGCTAATGATTTGTAGCATAAAAGAAACATTTTGACACATACAATGCGTTTTTGGTGATTGACAATAGCCAAATAGTCACAATTGGTCCAGGGTCACACATCTATATACTGAAAGACCCAAATAGCTGGTTTCAAACACCAGCATTTTCAGCCTGCTATATAGGTAATGTTTAGTTCTGGTTGCTGGTTCAAAACCCTACAAGTAGCATGCTACAAGCGATCACCGCTGTGCTCTTGATCAAGACATTTAATCCCAGGACGCTACGGAGGGATTGTATTTCAAGTTCATAATGTCAACTTGGTTCAGACACCATAAATCACCGTTTAACTTCCAGACTACAGTTTGGCATAAAAGCAGGGGCACAAATGGAGTTTACCATTTCGACATGACCCGCACTCACATGCACTTCAGCAAATCAGCTACTACGACTGGGTGCTGCATCTCTAATTGATATTCATGATTCAAGCTGATAAGGTTTCTCCATTCCTATGCCTTCACTTAAAAAAAAATAAAAACCTTGTTTGTACGCAAGCGTAGCAGTCTCAAAAGAGTAGGCACGTCTGCGAATCCTCTGGGAACAGCTTTGCCGTCACAAGCGCCAGAGAGACTGCACACAGCCCGCAGTGACAATAATTCAATTTGCGCATATGTGCATTTGTATGCGCAGTCACTGGTGCCTGACCTCCAGTACATAAACAAGACAAGGCTTTCTCCTGCAGCTCTCCATGTATTTCTTCACCTAGACTCAAATCAGAATCGATTCATTCCATTTCGGTGTCAAATTCAATTCTGCTCCCCACGGTCGCACTACCTGGAACTCCAATTCTCTTCCGTTTTTTACCACCGATAATACTGACAGCCAGAACTTCGGGAGTTTCCAGACGCTACACTATTGAGCGTCACCTTGCAGAGACCTCCAGAAAGCCGATTAAAAGCATCAGTCTATATTCATTGCTTAAATCAGTAATGACAGCTATGAAGACAGCCCAAGGTTTACAAGATGATTTTAAATGTGCCAAAAGACGTTTAAATATACAAACACACAAGAGACTGCTTCCAGTACATAATGGCGTGACTTCCTCTCCCACCTTATGTTTAGTAAGGCACTTAAAAGCTCACATCTCTCACCGCAAGGCTAGAAACAAACCACAAGCTACATGTTTAGTTGAAAAAGGTTTAAATGAGCAAAGAACTACAGCAAAATGCTCTAAAGTGCAGCCAAGAAAAAAAATACATGGTTTTTCTTTCTCACAAAGGCATATGTTTAGTTGCAGGTGCCTGAATAACTTTAGATTCAATCGCTTTTATTCTCAGTCTCTTTTCAAATAGCTTCCACTGGTGATCTTTTAGCAAAATCCTTCTTCACCTGAAAACAGCCTGATGGTGGGATACATGTATAATGGATGTAATGCTGTATTGCAGTAATGCTGCTGTGTAAAAAGGCCGTTACACAAATCCATAAATACATTCTGAATGTATTTTGCAAGTACTTGCTACTCACGCTACACTGTAAACCCTAATAAGTTGAGAGTACTAAAATGATTTGAGGAAAGTGATTCCCTCAGTTCGTTTGAGTAATGGAAAATTGACAACTCGATTTATTGATTTAACCAAATATGGTCTCTTCATTGAATTAACTTAAATGTTTAAGTACAGATTAAAAGGGCTAACAGACTAAACTTCCCAAATTTTCAGCTTATACTCACTCACTTCCAGAGTGCATTGCAGCAGAATAAAGTATGCAATAGCTTGGTCTTACAGTTGTTGTTTTAATTAGCAAATTTAAAATGCAACATTGAAGGTGACTTTGCCAAACGAGTGAATTAAGCTAGTGAAATATAACAGCCATGGAGGGATTTTTTCTTTTTGAAATTGTGTGCGTTTTCTTTGCTGTAATTTCTTTTTCATTGAACCAGCACGTGACAGAAATTATTATTTTATTTTGTTTTATTAAAAGGTCCATATCTGCCATCTTAAATGGTAACATTTGGTTAGTCCACTTTATACCCTATACTAACAGCAAGTATATTTACAACTACATGTCAATAAGCAGTTATTACAGTATTTGTAGATGTTCTGCTTAATATCTTCTAACACTTTATTTTTTTGAGGGCTCCACAACACACAACATACTGATTATCAGAAACTTTACAAGTATATGTCAACTTATTCTTCTAACCCTAAACCTCTCCTGACAGTCTATTCTGACGGTTAGTAGACATGTAGTTGCAATTGAATGAGAATTAGTTCACATGCAGTTAAAGTTACTTTAGTTAAAAGAATGTCTAAACTGGACTATGAAATATTCATGCAGAGACAGTATATTTTACACAGTCTTAAATGGCATTAACTGAAACGTGAACAAGTCTTCAAAGAAAGAATAGCAAAAACCACAATGTTTATTCATTTAAACTTGGTTCAGCATTTAGATGTCTAATCCAACATGTCTAAAATGTAAGACTCTCATAAAAAAAAAAAAAAAACCTTTCCTTGAGCTAAAATTAAATATATTTATTTATTTATTTATTTATTTTTAAGATCTGTGGGAACCCTGTTAAAGCACCTGCCAAATGAAAAAATCCACATGTAAATAATTGCAGCGCCTTTGAAACACTCAACCACCCACAACCCCGATTAAGCTCCACTAGCTGGCCAGTTCTGCACTACAGGTGTCCTCAAGAGACTAGAAGACGACACATGTGCTGGCCAGGCAGAGCCGGAGAGACAAGCAGAAGCGAACATGTCATGATTTTCTTTGTTTATGAGGTGTGGGTGGACGGCTGTTCCCATTCTGTGACTCTCACCTGTGACATACTGCAGTTTTGGCAGGAAACTGTCCCAGAACTTGCACTGCTGGGCTCGAAGCATCCGGAGTGTTTGTGACAGGCCGGTGTTAAGCGTGACATACTGCTGATGTTCCAGCGTGAACGGCGGCCAATCTGCTCCCTCCACACTCAGATCCCTGAAACATCAAGCGAGGAAATGAACCAAAAGGTCAGTTTATGTATGGCGCCAAGATAAATCAATACATTTGTGCCCCAAAACAACAAGCCAAAAAAACGAAATTAATAAATAAAAATAAATCAATGCAATGACTCAATAGCTACGAAGTACACGCTCTTGTAAAGATCACCTTGCAGTCCTTTGCAACAAGAGGTTCTGAATCTTAATTCACAACCCCGGCAAAGACCTCATAACAAGCTATTAAAGGAATCACACTCAATACTTTTCATAAGCGAATCAGCTCATTTCAGGAAAAGATTAACTTCAGCATGTTCTATTGTGATCTTGTTTACTGATCATGTTCATTGATGTATTAGCATCGTGTCATTCCCCTGCAGCGTGAAGAGTGTATGAAGTGTTAATTGAAAGAAACTAAGCTTGCTCACAGCCACAATAAAGGCTGTCTCTGCTGCCCCATAATTTATGCCAAACAAATGAGGATGCTAATCAACACTAGCCTGCCAGCAACACCAAGGCTCGCTTTTTTTATGTTTTGTTTTTTGTTTTTTTACACACATTACTGAAAAAGTGCAGGCAGATGAAAGCCTGTCTCATCAAGATATTATGGATTAAACAACTCCAAATCGGCACTGGTTTATACTTTTCTCAGATATAAATATAAACAATCCCCCTCAGTGTTTTTAGTAAATATATACAAATGCATAAAATATTCTTGTAAACACCAGTGTGACTGAGTATAACATTCTCCGTATTAAAGAAATTATAGTTAACTAAGAAAATATGTAATTCCAAAACTGTACAAACATTTTTCTCTACAAACATTTTTTCAAACAAATAAGCATAGTATTTTAACTGCTTTTTCCATACAGTAAAAGGTAAGAATTCTGTCAGATGCTTCGAAAGGGGCAAAGAGAGCACCATAAGGGTCATTCAAGTTTTATGTGTCATATGACACTACATGTCACAGAATGACTTTTATGTTTGAACAAACATTCACACCTCAGTTAGAAGGCATCCAACAACCAACAGTGTTTCACATCATTGACACCAACCCTGGTGCACAAGCCATGTGTGAATATATGCAACACAAATGAGATTTGACAGCAGCTACAGAGAGCAAGGCTAGGAATAATTTACAACTCTTTTTTTTTTTTTGTGCTCCACAAAATCTGTACCTGGGTCATTCCCCCAGTTCAAATTTGTGGTTTGCAAGTGCTGAAAGTGGGTATTATTCAACAATGTGAAGTGTCATTGAAACCCCCTTATCTTTGGGACAGAATGATGTAGGGCCTTGAAAATTAAATGAAAAGATTGACAAAAGAAAAGTTTATTAAGAACTAGAATCTAAAACCCTATTGCAATGTTGTTAACAATTCTTAAAGCTATAGACATGCAAACTTGGGGGAAAATAAATAAATGGCACTTACAAACTTATTTATGAAACTTACAACATCCTTGTTGATCCTGGATCAACATTCCAATCAACCAATCAGAATTGAGGAATAATTATTCTGGAAATATCGGTTTTAGGCTTATAATCATGGTTAGGTGCTTCTACACCCTTGTTAATAAGCTATCATTTCCCACTGATTTTAGGCATACATTTTGGGTAGGGGTAGGTCTAAGGGATAAGTTTATATTTTTGGACAGTAATGTTGATCCAGGATCATCAAAATGTGTTTATCCAGGATCATATCTTTCTTCGCTAAATCACGGTGACCGTTTTTGATGTCAGATTTACACTTACCCACTTCTAGCAAAGTTGCTCCAGTGCTCCATGATTCTCATGCTCAGGGCCTCCTCCTCCTTCGAAAACTCAAACATAGGATTCAAAGGAATCCCAAAAACAAACGGGGTCTCATCCCCATGCATTACACCCATCCACCCAGGCCAGGGGTTGAAGCTGGAGCGATGGTTAAAGAGGAACAATCAGGCATTGCCGCCAATACCGAGCCTAGGGCCTCTCTGTTTTTTGGCTTGCTCTGCTCATCTGTCCAATCAGTATACTGAAGTACTGCCGCCTCTCTGGCTATGTCACTAAAACCAGAGAGGCCCAAGGATACACCTGCAAGGAACTGGTCTCGATTGATAAGACTCTCTTGTTTATGGCACACCTGGATTTGGCATCCATAACCAAAGTATGTCCCCTCGTCCCTGTTCAATCCCAAAAGCAGTTCAGTTTTCAGAAAATGCTGCTACTGGATTAAGACACTCGGCATGTCTGTGAGAAATTCTCCGTCCACTGTTGGAGGAAAAGGCACACTTATTATCATGGGATCAGGAATGACTTTAAATTGAAGACTGACTATCTTCTCTGGTTCAACTGCCCTTAAACAAGCCTCCATTTCATCAGCAGATGGTCCAAGTGGGCAGTTCAGAAGCTGAGCCAGAGTCAAGGAACGGTTCCAGGCCTGAGTTGGCTCCACTGCCGCCCACACAGCATTGGGACTGCCACTCTGGAGAATTGCACGGGTAAATATTCCATGGCTGCCTTGCGAAAGCAAATGGTGTCCCACAGAGCCAGCACCAGCACTCTCTCCAAACAAGGGTACAGAGGACGGATCACCCCCAAATGCTGCAATGTTCCTTGACACCCAGCTGAGAGCCAGACGCTGGTCAAATAGACCAGCATTACCTTTAATGCTCTCACTTTCCGGTAGAGACAGGAAGCCCAATGCCCCTACTCGGTAGTTCATGGACACCACCACCACTTGTTGTGAATGGCTGAGGAAACGGCCATCATACCTCATCATACATCGTTCTGGAAGCGAGTTGAAGGGGTCCAAACATTAAGGTACAGGCAGTCTTCGCTAATTCTTGTGTTGGGATTCCACATCTCAGCTCCAGGGAATCCTGGGTACATTGTATCTGGAACCTGAAACATGAACTGGAGTACCGAGTGGCATCTCGTATCTCATTCCACACCTCAGCAGGCTCTGGTTGTCTGAAGCGAAGCTGATTCAATGGAGACTTGGCATAGGGGATGCCAAGGAAGGCAGCCACATACTCCGAACCAACCAGCAAAGGAAGCCTCAGTCCTCTGACTTTGCCTTTGTTAGTGGAGACAATCAGTTCATCTTGCCCTGCTGCCTGTTGTAAGTACCGCAGACCCAGAATTGGTAAAGTAGTTTTGATCTGAACACCCAACATGACGTCTTCAAGGTTGATAAATAAAACCATAAAGAGAAAAAAATAAACTTCATTAATCAAAACAAGTCATGTACTGTTTTGGTTTCAGAGAACCTATGCAGATCATGTTAACGAGTATCAGTCTGCTGTGTTATTAGATGTAACGCGTTTAAAGAAAGGGACTAAAATTAACATTTAATTTCAAATTAACTTTATGAATTGTCATTAAAGTCTCTGGGACCCCAAACATAAAAACAGCAAAGTCATCATAATCAATGACATCATGTTTTTTTTCCCCCTAAAGACTGGTTCTCCCCTGTGACAAAACAGCATATTGTGACATTACACAGCTACACAAGTAAGGCAGGAGCCAGCAGAGACAGTCAGACAGCTATTAATGACACCTCAGTTTCAGCTTACTCCAGATGGAGAGGAAAGCTCAGACAATCAAAATGCTCTATATGACTCACTCACTGTGATGAGATCCAACAACCCCTCTCCTTTTCGAGATTACTCAGCTCCAAGTGAGAAAAAAAAAAAAAAAAAAAAAAAAATCGATTTCTAAAATTAGACACCCTGATTGCTTGTTGTGATGGTGGGTAAATCCTGCTTGATTAATATGGCCTGCTTGCACCAGACAGATTGACCCAGAAGACTGAGCTCCTATGTTATTGAGAAGAACTACTTAAGAAAAAAAAAAAACTCCATACAAAGCATCTTCAAGAGTGACAGAACAGCTCCAGGGTTGGCACATTGGGACTGTTGTTGACAATGTAGTAAATTAACTTGTAAGTGTTTGTTTCCTTAAAATCTCTTTACCGTGGTGAGAATTTTTACTTCTGTCTCTTAATTGATGTTGTGATGAAAGGAGATGCTTCTAATCTCAAATACAAATGCTAAAAACCACAACTTTCCTCAAATCTTGTAGAAAGCAAATAAGGAAAAGAAAGGACGTGACATGTGGTCAGGTATGGTTTCCCATACTAGGAATTTTTGCTCTGCATTTAACCCATCTAAGTGCACACACACAGCAGTGAGAAGTGATCACCCACACACACACACACACACACAGTGAACATACACCCGGAGCAGTGGGGGGAACGGTGCCTTGCTCAATGGTCTCACCTCAGTCATGGTATTGAGGGTGGAGAGAGCGCAACTCTCTATCCATTAGGCCACGACTGCCCCCCGATAATAATGAGTGTCTGAAAATTGAGAGTAAAATATAAAATGTAATTGTAAAAGTCTCTTGGGCAGTAATATGCACCTTTTATGGGTAAATAAGGTACAAAGGTGTACCTTTTGAGAAGTTACTGCCACAATGACAGCTTTTGAACCTTTTTTTTTTTTTTCTAATAATGTTTACCAAAACAAGCCTACAATATTTTGGTCCAAAGATGTGCAGATTTATATAAATTGTTATTTTCAATCAATCAATTGATTGCTTTTATTTATACAGCGCTTTTAACAATACAGATTGTAGCAAACCTTGGGAGAACCAGTCTTAGTTGGGGCCAGTTCTCCTCTGGCCGGACACCCGGCACCTAATTTCCAGTTCAATTTTAAGCAAAATGTCAGATTGTGTAAAGGACTTATAGTGTGTGTATGTGCGCATCTGGTTCCGTCAATCTGTCCACAAAGTTCATCTAGGTGTTCTTGTCTCCATCTCTTTGTGCTGATCCACCATCTGATCTGGATACGGACTGAGGAACAGAATAAGAGAGAGACAGACTAATATTAGCATATAAGCCATTCTTTTTATAATGCAACGAGTACATTGTGTGTTATGGGGAGTTACCGGTTCCAGTTGATCTAATTAATGCAGCCTAACAATCCTTTAACAGATTTGATTAATAAATGTGTATTAGTGTGTTAAGTGTAAGCCAGAGTAAAGAGATGTGTCTTTAATCTAGATTTTAACTGACAGAGTGTGCTTGCCTCCCGAACAGTATTAGGTAAATTGAGTTTGAGTGCTAAATAGGAAAAAGATCTGCCACCAGCAGTAGATTTTGATATTCTAGGTATTATCAAATGGCTAGAGTTTTGAGGAGGACTATAATGTGATAAGAGCTCGCTTAAGTACTGAGGAGCTTTAAGTCATTAAGGGCTTTAAGTAATTAACAAGATTTTAAAATCTATACAAATGTTTGATAGTGCAGTGCAGTTTTGACAGAACCAGGCTAATGTCTATATTTCCTGGTTCTAGGAAGGTCTCTGGCTGCTGTATTTTGGACCAACTGTAGTCTATTTATCAAGCGTGAACAACCACCCAATAAAGCATTACAATAATCTAACCTTGAGGTCATAAACGCATAAATTAACATTACTGCATTTGAGGTTGAGAGCATCTGTTGCATTTCAGATATGTTCTTAAAATGGAAAATTTATTTTAATCAAATAAATGCAGCACAAGAGAGAGAAAAAAAAAAAAACAGTAGTTTATATCAATAGTAACTTATAGAGACCTTCTCACAGGGAGTCATTTACTGAATGGTCCAAAACTGGACCCGAAGGCTTGTGGTCTGTCCTGAGAAAAGAGAGGCAAGAAAAAAAAAAAAATAAAACATTAAAAAAAGAGGTACACTACTTTAAATCCATCCCCACTTTGAACTGCAATTAACAGTGCAATTAGAAACCCAGCGGTGGATTTGTCCGTGTTGTGTGGTGCCGGTCTCTTTGGAAATCTGAATGCAGAATGCATTTGTGCTCCAGGGGTGGGAGATGCAGGTGTGTGTTCGTTTGTGACTGATGAGACAGAGGAAATATGCTGAGGAGAATCCTGTTCCACAGTTTTACAGACGCTAAAAACATGGCTTTCAAATTAAAGATTGTTATCAAAGAGAACACCTAGGTTCCAAACTGATGAAGAAGAACTGACAGAGCAGCCATCAAGTGTTAGCAGTGTTCTAGATTATTACATGTGGGGTTTTTACGTCCGATAATTAACACCTCTATTTTGTCAGAATTTAACAGTAAGAAGTTACCAATGTTTTCATATCAGCTATGCATTCCTTTAGTTTCTCAATTTGGTGCGTTTCACCTGGCTGAGAAGAAATATATAGCGGAGTATCATCAGCATAACAGTGAAAGCTAACACCATGTCTCCTGATAATATCTCCCAAGGGTAACATGTAAAGCGTAAAAAGTAATGGCCTTAGTACTGAGGCTTGAGGTACTTCATAATGCACTTGTGATCAATATGATGCGTCCTCATTCACTGCTACAAATTGATAGCTGTCAGATAAGTATGACATGAACCATGCTAAGGCACTTCCACTAATGCCAATAGAGTTTTCTAGTCTATAGCACTAATAATGAATGACTTATTTTTCATCAGCTGCTTAACGTATGTCAGGTGAAACTTGAAAGTCTGATGGCTTAAAAAAGTAACAGCACTCAAGCTGCAATATTTAAGTTATCATTCACCAAAACTGCGCAGTACAGTTCGTTTAAAGTCAGTAAGTGCTTTTCTTCTTTTTCAAAGAAATGAATACTTATATTCACAAGACAAAAAAAGAAAACTAAGAGAGAAATTGATCATGTATGACAGTAAAGTCTTTGATCAAATACATGCAGCCATGGTAAGCTTAAAATACTTCTTCCTAAACATTAAAGAAATATCACCAACCTGAAACTTTCAAACAAGTGCAAATATTCAAAAGTTAGAGTTTTACAGAAAGCTCTTAATTATAAACATTCACAGTAATTATAGGCACCATTAATTATTAGATTTTGCTTGTAGATTAAGTCAGCAATACTTTGATTAATGTCTTAATGTTAATTGTACACATTAGATTTCCCTAATTTTATAAAATCAGAGTAAACGATTGGATTTTGCCGTAGGAGCTTTGTCACTAATGAGGAAACTGAACAAAAAGGACAAAAGAACTACGGCTCAATTTAGTCAGAATCATGTTAGTTTTGCAATTGAATGACTGACTCATGAAACAAATCAAACAAAAATCATATGCAACATAGACTTAAGTAGAGACCTTGGCAAGGAATGGCACCTTTTCAATCAACATTCAGAAGATATACAAGCAGTAAATTCTCAATTTTACATAGTCTACATACACACCTTTTTAAATATCTCTAAAAGATACTAAAGAAAGACCACAAGGGGTCAACCCACAAAAAGCACAAGAGAGCTTCTGAGAGATATATCAGTGAACTAATGGCGGTTTTATTCATCCGACAGCAGCATCATAACACTGGCTCAAGGTTCATGTAAATGGCATGTTTAATGTCAAGAGATCCCTAAAGATTCACAGCACTTTATCCGACCGACAATGCAGAAAGACAACAGCAAATCTCTTGTGTCTGCAGGTTGAATTGAGAAGATAAGACTCTCGCCTTTCCTTTTTTTTCGTTTTAGTCCCTTTAGACCAAGCCTTCAGACAAGTTTGTTTCCCTCTTCACTCATATCTTTGTCTTATCTTAAACACACTTTTTTTTTAACCTTTGTCTAAGAGAAATCAGACATTTGGGTTGAGTTGTCAAAAACCTCTGAAGTGGATCTCAATGAGACCCAGGAGGATGGCGTTTTGGGACTTTCGTTGCAGTTCTTAGGACGTGCACCATAGCTTTTTAAAGGCCAACATGAATATTTGGCTTAAATTCAACATTACATTTTATTTTATTTTATTTTCATTTTATTTCAATGCTGTGATTTTCAAGTGTAACAGGATAAGCATAAATAAATAAGGTCAGTGTTTATTCTATGACTGATTAGATAATGAGAAATATGCACTTCATAGCATTTGCATTCAGTACACTGACTACAAATGTCTTTTAAAAAAGGAAAGGAAAGGAAATGACATGTGGCCAGGTATTATTTGTGCTCTACATTTAACCCATCAAAGTGCACAGCAGTGAGAAGTGAACCACCACCCAATAAAGCATTACAATAGTCTAACCTCGAGGTCATAAACACATGAATTAACGTTTTTTGTGTTTGAGGTTGAGAGCATAGGTCGTAATTTAGATCTGTTCTTGAGATGGAAAAACTCAGTTTTACAGATGCTTGAAACATGGCTTTCAAATGAAAGATTGCCGTCAAAGACACCTAGGTTCCTAACTGATGAAGAAGAATTGACAGAGCAGGCATCAAGTGTTAGACAGCGTTCTAAATTATTACATGGTTTTTAGGTCTGATTATTAATACCTCTGTTTTTTTTTTTCCGAATATAACAGTAAGAAGTAGTGTTCTTAAAAGACCCGGTACTTCGGTACTAAAAAATGTAAAATGTTACGGTACCAGGTTTTCTGAAGTACCAGTAGTACCGAGCACCCGGTGAACCCGGTTCTTGCTGCACTACCCGAAAGGTGCGCAGTTGCGTCTTCTTCATAAAAGCACAGAGAGATGGCGACCAGTGGTGCTACTGATGAGGCCGCTCTGAATCTGCTTGTTGGAAAAAAAAAAAGAAACAATGTGGAAGAATAAAAAAAATATATCGTATATTAATTTAAATGTCGTATTGAAATAAACATTGCAATTTGCTTAGTTAATCGTTAGCATAAGTGGCTAATGCTAACGCCAGTATCAGAATAAAGTTTTTTTATTAACCATTTAATGCTCCTATTAAAAACGTTTAAAACAGGACAAAACAGTGTACTATTTTTAGTAGAGGCTTTTAAATGACCCGTGTAGCCAAAATATGTGTGTTAGAGAACAAATGTATGGTTAATGTTTGTATCTTTA
>JAUYWG010000055.1:20860914-20878362 GCA_034779775.1 Enteromius afrohamiltoni | reverse complement strand
TGTATCTTTAAAATCAGTCCTACAAAAAAAAAAAAAAAAAAAAAGCAGCATCGGTTTTATTTAATTTATAATAATATTAAAGTATTGTTCAGTCATGGCATATTTTGGTTAATTTATACACATGTTTACATTTATAAATAAGAAGAGTGTGTTATTCAGTCATGTTTGTTAATTTATTGTTTGTTACTAATAAAAATAGCTTGTTGTTCAGTTCATGTTTTTGTGTTTTGCTTTGGTACCGAAATTGGTACCGAGAAACGTGGATTTTCCCCGGTATTGGAACCGAATACTAGGGCTGAATGATATTCTGTTTTGACATCGAGATGCACGCGTGAACGATAGTCACATCGCCGGAACAAACGATGTAAAGGGTAGAAGCCCATGGTGTATAAAGAGAACGGTAGCACACAGTAAACGCGAGTTTGTTGTATGGCTTGTTGCTGGGGTGACATGCGCGTTCCGCGTTCCTGCACAGTGACTGGTTCGCTGTGCCGCTGCTCACCGCTCACAGCCAACATTCACTGCTAAAAATGCGCTACGAAGAGGATCCGCCGCAAAAAAAAATTTGTACCAAACAGAAAGTCAAAATCATCCATTTGGTACTATTTCGGCTACAAAAAGGAGGATGTTGACCAAAAAGAGGTACTGAGGTCAAATTCACGCTGATAATGAACCCGAATTTGCACAGCTCGTCAGTGCACAACAGCTCTGCCTGTGGCTCAGTGTAAGATCACGCACCTGATGGAATTTACTGCTTACAGAACTGATTTTACAGACAAGATGCGCAATACATATCGTGCAGCCCTTATTTTGGATACAAAATGATGTGGGATGTGGGATGATGTGACAACACTAGTAAGAAGTTACTTGTCATCCAATTTTTTATATTAGCTATGCATTCCCCTAGTTTCTCAATTTGGTGTGTTTCACCTGGCTGAGAAGAAATGTATAGCTCAGTATCATCAGCATAACAGTGAAAGCTAACACCATGTCTCCTGATAATATGTCCCAAGAGTAACATGTAAAGAGTAAAAATTAAAGGCCCTAGTACTGAGCCCTGAGGTACTCCATATTGCACTTCTGATCGATATGATACATCCTCATTCACTGCTACAAACTGATAGCGGTCAGGTAAGTATGATTTGAACCATGCTAAGGCACTTCAGTAACACAATTATTTGTATTTGCAAATAATATTATTTATATATATATATGGGCCATTTGGCCTAAAATTAAAATCTCGATTACAATTAATGAACAATTATTTTATTTTTATTTTTTTTTGCCCTCATAGTACAGTAAATATGCTCACATAATACAAGTGAGAGATTTTTGAATGAAGGGTGCATTACTTGATTTTAAAATAATGGAAGGAAACACGCATCTTCTATCTATGATTATTTATTAAACATCAGTGTTGAACAACCGAAACTAAAGCGCTCATTGCCTAAAACTAACAGTCACTTTGTTCTTATAAAAAAAAGTAAAAATAAATAAAACAAAGTTACTTTCAATGTTTTTCTTATTAAAAGTAGAAAATAAGCGGTATCTCTTCATATATATATATATATATATATATATAATTAATATATTACCTATAAAGCCATAGAAGAACTGTTGTTCATCTCCTAACAAACATAGTACAGTATCTACTGTACTTTGTACTATCGACTTTGTTTATTACTTTACATGATAATGATGGTTTAAAAACAGCATCACACTGGGCAGGAATCCATCAGTCTACATGTTTTTGTCCAAAATCGATATCAGTTCAGCAAGGGCTGTGGAACACTCATAATATCCACCCACATGAACACATCTTCCACAGAGAGAGGGTTTTACCAAACGCTTTTAATAAAAGGAAACTCCTATAATATTCCCCAGTGCCAAACTCCGGAGCTGTGACGTCTGCCTTTAGTAATAATAGTTCATGGCGTCATACCTGCGTCTGTTTGCGACTCTCCCACAGGCCCTCATCACAAACGCCCCCTACCACCATTCTCCAAAGGCCTGCCAAACAAGCCCTCGGATCTGTGCTGGGCAGTTTGGAATAAGATCTAGCACAATTCTACATTCTGACTCACTCCAATCGCACCATCTCCAGTTATTCATAGAGATCAGAATGAGGAGCACACAAACTGGCATAAACTTCCTGAGTGAGTCAGAAGAGCATGATGGGAATGCTGCTGCACGATTTTCCTCTTGTGATTTCTGACCTTTTAAGGTAAACATACAGATATGGGAACATAATACCTACCTATGGTGGTTTACTTACGATTAATGTAATAATGATAAACCAATAATTGCAGAGGAAAGAATTCAGGTTGCTTCTGAAGCCAGTTCAGATGTTCAAAAAGATGATTCAATGTCTTCACAGCACAGATTGAACTCCATGAGAGACGTGAATGGACTTGTGAGAGAAAAGACAGTTTTTCAGAACAACTGAGCTGATTTTAACTTCTTTTTTTTTTCACTTGAATTTAGATTAAACAAATACAGTGATTTCAGGGTCAATGAAGTGAGAAATTGAATGACAAACATTAAGAGTGCAAAGTGGCTATATTTAAATTATGATTCATTAATCATTTTGGTGAGGAAACAAAGTTTCCATTTGAGCTAAAAAATATTTTAAAGCCATTAATGTGAAATAAAACTAGCAGACCTCACTTAATGGTCAACTAAGTTACATTGAAACCGTTATTTTAAACTGAGATTTAAATATGTCAGAGCACTGGTGAGCATTATATGACTTCCAAAACACAATGTGTGGTTGTGATGTTAAAGATTAAAAGAGTGTGACAGACATTATTTGATTGTCAATTTATTTTTATCAATAGTAGCAACTCAAAAACTAAACACAAACCTTACAGGAACTTCTTGTTTCCAGAAAACTTCAGTGGTAGCTACATAGCCACTGATTTGAGGGGATCGATGCTCCACACTCTGGACACACACTGCTCCATGTGCCAGTGCTTACAATGGGCCCATTAGAGTGTGCTGTCGAACACTGCTGTTTCTGCCAGTCAGCCCACAAACACGGCCATAAAACATCCAACGTGCCACATTATTGACTCAAATGCTGCCAGACGTATATACACACACGCACACACAATCTGAAACTCTCTTCTCTAACAAAACTGATCAGATTTCATAGGAGTGATCTGTACAGATCTCGGTCCAAAATGTTAGTGTAGCTGAAGGAGGACTACAACTCATACTAGAGATGGGTCAAGATGATTGATAATCCATTGGTTATCCAACATATGTGACTAGTCTAGTGCATGATGAAGAGAAAAAAAAAAAAGGGCAAAAAGAGTTCAATGTTTGTTAAATAACTCGCTTATAAATCGCTTAGGGCTGATGCAGTAATTATTTGATAATTGAGAAAGGTCTAAAAACAACAGCAAGCATCTGTTCCCTTAAATGACTGTAAGATATAAAATGGAACACGTTTAGTTTTTTTAGATTATTGTTATTTTTTTTTTTTTTAGATAATGGCTTGATAATAAAATAAAGAGAAACAGAAAGAGAGATAACATGAGCTGTGTGGTTAAAAAAAAAAAAAAAAAAGCTCTGAAAACGTATCTGTGCATGCATGCCATGATTCTCCCCAGCATTAATACAGTTTTCCTCTGTGAAAATACAGAGAACGATTTTTGATCAGAAGGAAAAACATGTACTACTGTTTTAATTATTTAGTGGTTATTTTAAGGAGATGAATGCAGAGGCAGAGAGAGATTTTAGCATGCTAACACTAACTGTTGGACTGTCAGCAAATTTGAGTGCATAAATGAATCCTCCCAGGAGCACAGTCACAATAGTTATCAAAGCAATCTGTAATAAATTCAACACCGAAAAAAAATAACTAAAATGTAGATTTATAACATTCAAAACGTATGTGTAGATAACCTGCTACCTATGACAATTGTTTTTAAAGCTGTTCATAAAATGTAAATATTAGATGAAACCCTTAAATTTCACATTTAACAAAGATAAAGCTCAAAATTTGTGCTGTCAAATGATTAATTGCGACCAAAGTAAAAGTTTGTGTTTACATAATATTTGTGTTCTGTATTTTTTATTATGCATGAACATACTAAATATTTTAATTTACTGACGATATCAAGTTAAATATATATATATATATATTAGGCTAAATGCAATCATAATATATCTTTCAATTCAATATGAGGTTCTATGGAATCTAAAATGATTCACACTGTAAACATCTTGACATCTCTAATTTTGTTTATTATTGCGTTTTAGATGCCAATCGTGAAATTTTATATATTTGAAGTTTACCAACTAGGCAAGAACCATCAGCTTTAACCAGAACAAATCAGCTGGCCTTGGACCAGCATGAACCTGGTTTCAAAAAAATAAATAAATAAATAATAAAAAAAAAAAAAAAAAGTAGTGGCACTTTCAGGTCTCATGATTCCCTCACCAGGGACCTCATGACTCACAGTGTCCTGACCCGGGCCTGACACACTGCCCTTACTACCACATCAGAAAGTGCTACTGCAATGGCTCATGGGTCTGAAGGGGCCAAACCTGGGCACGACATACACTCTATTAGCATACTATTATCTATTCAGAGCAGGAAGTGTGGGCAGGCCAGCAATTAAGCTACGATACGAGAGAACTTCAGCCACAGCGTGTGATCTGACCTAATCTCTGGTTTCGTTTGCAGGGCGTCCTCCAGACTCAATGATTTACAACGAGGAGCTGGTAATGAGGAGCTGGACCATGTAATCAGAGCTCTTGAGGGACATGAGAGAAATACAAATGCAATTTTCAAATCCACATGGGTCGACGGTGGCAGATGCCACACAGCCTAGTCCTGAAGCCACACTGTGCTGCAGTTACACCTTGATGATCTCCTCTGATTAACAGAGATGAAAATCGATACAGGCGGAGAAGAAAGAAAACTTTAGACTAGCTTAACTTTAAACTAGTTACTCTGACTGACTTTAGAGCAAGTTATTCTTAGAGCGAGTAAGAAACATGGGAAATGCTGTAATACAAAGTTCCAAGATTGATCACTACTCTGGCTTACTCTGAGCAAAGAAATTGCAAAGATGTTTAAATATCAAATGTATTTCTAAAACAATAACCACCAAGGATAGCCTAGCAACTGCACACACCAGAAACAAAAGAAAATCTCTATTTAAGGGGATATAAATAAAATATCTTAGAGATGAGCAAATTAATAGAAATATGACTTTAAAATGTTTTATTAGCTTCACACTATTACAATTTCCTAATATTTTCAGTTTTCTAAAAGTGTGGGAACATTTTGCTCATTAGCCCAGCAGAATGAGATAACATTCTTAAAATAGTCTAATAATTACTGCGCTGCTTATCAAGTAAATGATGACAGAGTGACGCACGTTGGTGAAACAAACGCTACATCTATGAACGCGGCGTCGCGTAAAAACGCCATGAGCTTTACGCGGTGCGCAACTTGGACCAAGTATATAAAACCGAACCAAAGCTTAGAAATCAGTAATACTGAAACGCAGCACGTAAACAAACTTCCTCACAAATCCGCCATTTAAGACGCAGAAACAATGACGCAACAGCCAAAACGCCTCCACGAGCTCGGAAACGAAGAAGCTTCTCAGGCATAAAGACACAGTTCTTACCCTGCCAGGTGGCGATTCCCTGTCTCTTCTTCCAGGAGACGTGTTTTGGGTTTTCGCGGTTTACTACCGGCGTCTCATCCACCTCTTGCGCGCGGTGAGCTCTGCGCTTCCAACTTCAAACCTCGCGAGGTTTTGAGATGCCTGGATAAGAGATGGGACAGACCTTTATTTACATGCATTTAAAGGGTTCAGGTGGCTGTATCCGAAGCAGTTCACAAACGGGGAACAGAATAGCATGAATAATTGCATAAATCAAAATCAATCATTATGAATTTCCATTTTAAACTAATAACAGGAGGATACTGTCAGTCTAATCAATCACGTAAGGAGGCTATCACACTAATAGGGGTTTGCTTGCTTAGTTCCTGTTTGTTTCCATGTGCCCCGAGCTGCAGTATTGTAGTTAAAAGCTATGGTTTCAGCTGATTTTGTTAATGCTTGGGACACAAATCTGAGTCACTGGCTAGTGGGTAACTGCGTTGTTCCTCACTGTAGCCCAGAGTGAATGGCTTAGTTTTTTCGTGCCATGTTTGGAGTAGGAAAGTCTAGTTAATACTTCAGGCTTAATCTTCATCTAAATCATTTACATGATTTGACTAGGTGTGGTATGAATGCCTTTGGTCTGGATGAATTAGTGTTGACATTTTTAATGTGATATTATTTGACACAATATTCAGTGACATGTGATGAACCTATCAAATGAGGCAAAGCCTTGTCTACAATGCATTTTTAGTAAATAAGATAATCAACAAGAAACCATATTATAATATTTTCATGTATATAATCCGGCTTTTAAAGTGTATGCATTTTTAAAATTGCGTTATTCTACTAGTTTAGCATTTTTATTAATAGAAGCAGTCTTTTTTAAGACCATTAGCAAACAAATCCACTGTAACGCTGCAGGTGTGAAATGGGTAACTTTGATTTAACTGACCTGAGAGGTCGCTGAAATGTGGCTCATTGGCAGATCATCATTTCAAGTTCAGTTCAGTTGGGTCGTGAGTTGACCTGATCATGTCAGAGTGGTGGAGTGTTTAATTCTAAAATTAATCCATTTCCACCAGTTTGACCTCTCAGATTTATCTCCCTCTGAATCATTATCAGTTTGCATTGCTTTAGTTAAATGTTGCTTTGAATACTTCTGGCTTTACTATTGTAGTGTCAATTCTTCTTATTATTATTTTGCACAAAAGTTTTTGTTATTAAAATGCAGGGCTCATATTACCCAGAGGATATTCCTCATCTGTTCTTCATTTAACCAAAAGCAGTTTCGTTTGCTTTCTGTGCTTCCTGTATGTTAGCTAGTGTACAGATCAGATAACGTTCTAATTTCCCATAACATTCATACCAGAGACTAATATAAAACAATATGATGTGATATTGTGGGTTTATTTCTACCTGGCATGCGTAAATGACTGAGACACACACACTACAAAGAACAAACTGGAAGTAATTTTGCTAGTTTTCTTTAATAGCAGCAGCTTCCCACCACATTACGTTCATTTTTCGTTTATTCGATCTGTTCAGTCCCAGAGCGGGAATTTAGAAGTTCGTTCTTATAAGATTTGTGAAATGAGTGGAACGTGCACTATATGCACCAATTTCATGCTGATGTATTTTTTAATATTCTTAATGACAATGATTGACTTAAGCTATGTTATGATTTTCCCCAAAGCGGAAATAAAAACGTGCATAGCTCATCACTCCTAATGTTTTAACAAATCTAATATGATGAAGTCACGTAAAGACTGTTTCTGTTGTTTTAGGCTGTTTGTTTTTCTCATCTGCAGAACTATTGTTGTAAATAGAATAGGATTGAATGGCAAGTTTATGTGCAATCTTTTTATCTCTAAGTCTCACTGATGACAATTAGGAAAACTATTGCCGTTTTTCTGCATTTAAAAAACAGAAATGATTTTTATCCACACATTGTGCACCTTGATGAGAACAGCAGCTGCTGACATGCAGTCACCTGATCACTAAAGTATGTTTTTGCTGAAATAATCAAACAGATTTGACTTGAAGATAAGCAAGGGTGTATGCAGCTGCTAGGGTGTTTTGGGTGGTTGGTTGCTTATCCAAAAATGTTTAATTATTCTGGTCACTAGATATGTCAGATCCAGATCAGTCCCTGAGATTTTTAAAACTGAGATTTTTTTTTTTTTGTGGATTTTATTTACAATGGTGAGAGAGGTGAGAAGGTAATCGGTGCTCTGGTGCTCGCTGGGTCCTCTTGGTGCAGTTGAATAAAGTCTTCCTGTGGGGTGAGGGCTGGTCGTTCACAGGCTGCTGTCTGGGAATGGAAGGAGAGGAAACGTTAGCGTATGCTCTCATAGAGAACGGTCTGAACCTCTGTCGCTGCACATGTGGCTTATGTAGCCGGGCCTGATAAGCTTCAGGTGTGACTGATCGGCCGGTGACGAGGCCGAGCTCCTTTGCAATGGTTTTGGGTTTGCGGAAGGGAACTGTAACTAACAGGCTATAGACAAGCATCTTAATTCTGTCGTATTTTCCAGCATTCTTCTCCGAACACTGTGTGCCATGTGCTTTAATTTATGTCATTGCCAGCATACTTTGTTATGCGACTGTTTATATTATAGTTTACACAATAAACTTGAGCAAGGGGGGCCCCCAATTGGTCAAAATAAAGAAAAAACTTAATATGAAATATGAAAATATGACAACGGTGCTCAAAAGCGCAAGGCTCAACGTGAAAAAGCCCATCGAGACAAAGTTCTCTTGAATAACATCCCGAAATTAACAGTTTTTTTTTAAGAATGACACTGGTTGTTGATCATAAGTTTGTTTACTTTGTCATTACTGTCTTTCATTATAGCATCTTCATTGTGTATTTGAGAGGTTCAGTTGCCTAAACCTGTAGCCTAGGGGCCCCTGGCCATGTTAATCCGGCCCTGTTCGCCAGGCAACAGAAGGCTTGCATGCATGTATATATATATATATATAGTTATAAGCGAAACTGTTATTTACCTAAATAATATATTAGTGTATTGTAATTTTAATTAAATGACTATTATTTGTGAAAACTGGGCAGATTCTGTTGCTTAATCCAGCGTTTTTGTTGCCAAATCTGTCAAAATTAAGCATATTGTGTGTGTTCTAAGTTTAACTTTGACTAAGTTTAAAATAGGGTTGTTTTTGTAACATGCTTTATTTTACATTCAGCGCTCCCATAACCCCACATATTTGTGCGTGTATGTTTATAATGTGCTGATGAGGGTTTCTGAGGACTGCTGTTCTCAGTCATACTGAGATCAAGCTGTGTAAAAGAGAACTGAATGTCGTTTGATTAAAGCCCCCATTTAGGCGCACCCTCATCTTCTAATCGTGTCAAACCAGGGCTGGGACTCGAGGAAGTATTTCAGTCTGTCTAATTTTAGAGACTTTTTGTCCCAAGACATTTCATGTTATCTGTTTTATCTTGTTTATAAGAGCTACAAATGATGTTCTTTCAACTTTTCAGTTCTCAGCTATTAAAACATGTGTTCAGGAAATGTGTGTGAAAGAGATAAAAGAAAAACAGACAACCTACATTGTGCGTGTGCAGGTACAGAACAGGACCTCTATAGAAAGTGTCAATCTGCAATCGGCCACATCATCAAAAAACTAGGTTAAGACCCAGAGTGCATTACTGTTGAGTCTCACAGGGGCTTCTAGCCCCTTGAAACACTAATAAAACGTCAATTCAGCATTGTGAGAATATTTTTTTCTCTGCTTAAGACCTGTGAAGGTCAACATGTCATGTCTCCATGGATCCAGCGCAGAAGAGATGAGGAACAAAATTGGCATTGTTGTTTTTTTTTTGTTGTTTTTTGGAATTTTACATTTTGCATACAAATAAGGACAGATGATGGCTGCATAGAGTTTTTTTTTTTTTTCTCCATCAAAAATTTTATTTATCAGAAAAAATATATATATATGTTTATATTTATTAATAATAATATGTGTTATAATGATGTGTTTTTTTAATTTTTAATTGTCTTTTTTTAACCAAAACTTTGGTCAAAGAAATTAAGGGGAGGAGAAAACTAAAATGTCTAATTATCTATAACAAGTTTACAAAAAGATCTAGTCTAAGATATGGTTATGAGAGATTTACAAGGCTGTTCATTTTTGAGCAGCAACACCAAATTAAGTAAAGGTTGTTTAGCACAACACAAGAGTTAAAGCACAATGGTAAGCAAAATATTTAAGTAATTGTATACAGCAGGCTCGAGTTCACTGGGAAGAGCTGAGCCTGGAGAAATAAGAGCGCAATGCATTGTACTATCTTTTATAAATGTAAACTTAGATAGGAGCATATCTAGGGGCAAGATACTTGTGGAAGATAGCCTAAGACATCTGCTGTTTTAGCTTTTTATAAATATTTAGCACATGTGAGATTAGTAACCAGAGGTGAAATGTGTTTTGCACTCTTTTTTTGAGGTTATGAGCTTCTGTGATGGTAAAAAAATCCTCTGTAACATGCTAAATTATCCTGAACACTGTCATTAAAGTGGTTAACAGGAAACTGCGGAGGAGTGCAGTCACACATTGCAGCCTGCAATCTTTGACAAGCTGCTAGTCAAAGGGCAAATGCCCAGGGCAGCAATTAGTCATATGTGCTACAAATGAGAGGGGGGAGTTACATAAGATTATAATATAGTTGTCTATGTTTTAAATGTCATAAGTTTTTTTTTTTTTTTTTTTATGTAACGTCAGGCCAGCAGAGGGATCTCTCACATCTGCACTGACTGTTTCTGCTCCCTCTGCTTCCTCTCTGGTGACTTCCTGTTTATAATAATAATAATAATAATTATTATTATTATTATTACTTTTCACAGAATCCTAAAGCAAAGCAACACAGGTTAAAATAAATAAATAAATGTTTCCAAATGTATAAATTAGGATATTATGAATGAAGGATAATAAAGCCATTAATAAAGTAGTAATGATAAAAAAAAAAATGCTGAAAATCACAGTGATATTGGCAAATATTATTACCAAATAAATGCAGTCTTGATGAGCATAAGTCAAACTTAGCTGTGCAACTTTACAGAGAATAAATCAATGATGTTAAACATACTGTAACTACACTATAAGTTCTCTCAACAGTGCAACCTGCATGGCATAGAGGATATCTGCGTAAAGTTTTTCACGCAATGTTTTTTTTTTTTTTTTTTTATTGAAAGTATTCAACGTGCTCTCCATTTAAAATAGCAGAGGAACTGCTGAAGATGCAATTTCAAGAACAACTCATGTGACATGCTCCACCTTTCTTCAGCACGCACACAATGAGATTCTCATGTGAATAGCACACCACAATGGTGAAGAGAACACGCTTGTATTAATCCCAAAAGTGGGTCGCAGCCTATTTTCCTTTAACACATTCCTCAGAAAGTCTTGAGTTAGGAAAATGAATTTAAGCATTGCTATGTGGCTTTGTGGTGCCTTGACTAATACCTTTTCAGCTCACAAAGACATCCTCTTAAGCTGTTCTTACATTATGGTGCAGCTTAGAACTTCTTTTTAGCTGGAAATACTGTCGAAACATCTTTTTTAAGAAGAATAAGCGTTATTTATTTGCCAATCTCAAGCATGACTTATGACCTTTGTGCACTTTTACTTCTCAGAAAGACAGCTGGAAAAATTGGCTAAAATGTGCAGAAAGTCTGTGAAATCCCATTTAATAGTCAATTGAAATGAAATTGTAAGATCTCGCAGAGTTTTTTTCTTACGCAGGCATGCACACACACACAATCACTGGACTGTATCGCTGGTCTGGGTCTGAGCAGTATTGATTGAACTACCTTATGCAATGTGCTTTGGAAACGAGAGAGCTTTGCCTGCACTGCGTTGTTTTAGAGTTTTCTGGTTTGCATGTAATGGGTGAATCAATGAAACATCACACGCTTTCTCATCCTCCATCTCTGATGCAACACTTACTATTGTTATAGTTGCTTTAAGGCAAGTTCACTCAGTTCACTCACCAGCCATCTTGGCAACACCCCCGGACAGCTATTTTCTATCCTGTGTATGAGTGCAGCTCCTGACTCTTTGATTTCGGAAAGATCTGAATCTTCCCTTTTTGTGTGCTTTTCAATAACAAAACTTATGTTTACTATAGTGCTGTATAATCCAACTTTACTTGATAGCTGTTTTGAAACATAGCAGCTGGTCTATAGCGTGTCCAGACTTGGTTGTTGGTTTCTTACTGGACTTTATCTGGTAAGACAGCTTGTACCATCACCAATCCTGCTAACTGCTGCTCATATCAGTTAGCTAAGTGTCCAGGCAAACCACAAAACAATGTCTAACTTAAAGGGTTAGTTTACCCAAAAGAAAATTTTGCTTGTTTTACTCACTATAGGTGTATAATACTTGAAAAAAAATTGTCCTGACACTTCCAAGTTTGCTGTGGGCTGGTGTTTCTGTCGAACAGTCAACAAGATGTGAAATGAAGCGTGCCTGCTTCACATGGCTCCAGGGTGTAAATAAAGGCCTTCTTTAGTAAATCCATGCATTTTTGTAAGAAAAATTTCCAGATTTCAAACGTAAGATTAAATAAAACTCCATGACTACTAATACTCTAAATGATGGGAACAAAGGACGACAGGAACTAAATAAAGTTCTGATCAAAGGATGACCAGAATTAAAGTCCATTATGACCTGTACCTTTAAGTGTATGTTATGACCTCATCATACCACTAGCCTGGGCCCGCCCATACTTCCTGTTACGCTACATTCAATTTCGTGAGCAAAGTCAGTCTGGCAAAGCTGCCATTTTAGAGAATTTCTGTTCCCCCAAAAAAGTGGGAACCAATGAGAAACGAGCTTGGCACGACTGAAGCGGGTGTAATGTGATGATGCAGCAGTTCTACATCTGAGAACCATTTCAAACATGGCATGTACCGAGCAGTAACAATCGTTTGACTCTGCTGTAGCAGCTGTTTTGAGAAATTTTCATGACAGCTTTTCTTTGAAAATAGAGCAGAAGTAATTAAAGTAAGTATAGACATTTTCCTACTGCTTTAATGAAGGTTACGGTGGCTTCAGGTTCCACCACTACGCATACTTCATCGGAATGAGTGGTCTGATTGGTTGTAGATTCATCCAGTAGTATACAGAGGCATCTGATGGATGCAGGTTAAGCCTGCCTCCCAGAAGGCGGGTAGTAAGGTAGCTTGGCCAGACTAAGCTTGTATGAGCTATATAGTCACGGAAGCCAGGCTATCATACCACATGATTTGTAAATAAATACCTTTTAATGTTTGCATCACATTTTCTGATATATTAAACTTGCTGGGTAGCACACCTGGACCATGTACGAATCCAGAGGAACCGAATAACAAATCATGCTAAAACAGACTCAAAGACTAAAACTTTTAGTTTAAAAAACTAAAATAGCATGGTGGCTTCAGAGAATGTGTTTGCTTGTTAGATTAATCGGTTTTACATTAAACTGAACACACTTTTAGCACCATTCAACTGAAAGTGTTTCAAAACATGCATGAAGCAACATATATAATATAATTATAATGAAGGACTCAACGTGGCGATGGAGATTTATCCAAATGCGAGCTTTATTGAAAAAACAATGTGGTCACACAGGTAGGTCCAAATACTAGCAAACAGGAATATCCAAGAGCAAGACAGAATCGTAATCCAACATACAAGCAACGGTCAGGGCAGACAGCGAGACATTCACAAAACACCAGGCAATAGTCCAGGGTCACAATGCAAAGTAACAAATGAATAAAGACAAAGAAAGCAAGGCGAAAAGCAATGGTAATGAACGTGAAAACAAGATATAAACAGAAAGCACCTGGTAGAGTCTGCAACAGCAAAACAATACTGCACGACTTCTGTTTGGCAGGGCCCAGGTTAAATGGTCGCCAAACAAGAAGTCAACTGTGAGGAAGCAGAGGGAGCAGTGACAGTCAGTGCAGAGGTGGGGGCTCCCTCTGCTGACTGGGTGTTACAATCATTTTGCAGTTGCCAACTGGCATGTATTTCCAACTAGCCTGAGTTGTTGCTGGGATGTTTCAACCCCGTGTTGGATAAAATATGGACTAGCTGTTGGGTTAAATTTTTACCTTAATTTTACAACAACAAAATTACTTAGTCTATATATTTGAAACCACCCTGCATTTTAGAAACCAGCAAAGCCCTGCTGCATTGTGGTTGCTGTCTGCTGTAGTCTGAATGTGTTCCTTGTGGCTCAACGGCAAGAACGAAGGTAACATTCTCAGATCGCTGTGATTTAGTGAGCTATAGCGCTCTGCCTGAGCTGCCAATATGGAGGCACAACGAACCACGTAGATCTGCTGATCTCAGGTCAGTTTCTTTCCACTATGCATCAGTGTTTATGTCTGCAGAAACTACGTAGTGCTGACCCAGGACCTGTGGGAGTGAAAAACCTTGTCTGGCTATCACTTAATAACACACTTAACCAACTAACACGCTGTTTAGTGCCCTGCCATGTATGCACTTGTGCAGGTTTTATTGCCAATGTGCATTTGAAGTGTTGTGGGATTTTTTATTGAGGCCATATTTCATTTTGGCCTACTTTCCCTAAATTGCCTGTGGGACTCAGTGAGGGGAGTGAAGCGTAGCTGCTTCTAAATGAGATGGGAGGAAGAAAGACAAAAGACAGGGAGGGAGAGCAAGAGCCCGACCCTTTCTTGCGGTTGTGACTCATTGAAAAAGACGCTGAGAGAGAGCTGAAGAACAGGAGAAGTGAAGGATGCTTGGATGAACAGGGTCAGGTCCTGACTAAATGAGGAAATTGTGCTGTCTCGGTCATTACTGATCAGTAATGGTGGTTATTTGGTGAGAGTTCAGGCGCGGTGATTAGGGGTAATGGTGGAGTTGAGTTAAAGGTTGCAGAACCCAAAAACACCTTTGACAGTAACACGTCTTAAAGGAGAGTGTCTGACTCACCGCTGGCCACCTTTGTGGAGTCTCATTTGCATGCTGAAGGTCTCATAGATGCATCATAAGGATAGAAAGTAGCAGTTAGAGGACTAAAGTGTCATCAGAGCATGTCTCCATTCACAAGCATGATCGTCTTTTTTAGGTGAGTTTAGCGTGCTGTCCGAGGAGAAGACTCAGGATTTGGCGGGCTAGCGAGCCCTAGGGTTAACAACCCCAGTGGGCTCTGAGAGAAAAGGTACAGACGGCCCTGTCCCAACCCTGCGTGCTCCCCCTGGAGAAACAAGAGAAAGGAGGAGCAGCAGTGGAGGTTCTACATGGAATTACGCCCTGGGCAAGACCCCCTCTTGGCGCCCCCCCAAATTATGTAGCAATAATTGATTGATGTTTAATGCCGTGAAGGATAGTGTATGCCGTTAAGTTTCATTTTTTTAAAGAATAATTAAATTTGTGATGTGAAGAATGAATTTCAGTATCAATTTTTTGGCATCACACAAATTCACAGTTATCAGAAAAACGAGAATTGTGGAATTTCTTTTTTTTATACTAATTTAATAAATTTGCAAGTGATTATTAGCTTTCTTATGCACTTACGCACAACTACACACGTTACAGTTCAATAACGTGTGCCACTCATTACGAGTCCATTCAAGAAAATGTAGGCATGAACAGCGAACTTAGCAGTCAATCGGGAGATTCAAACTCACTTCTTGAGTGAGTCAATCATAGGCTTCTGATATCACTGCAAAATCAACAAGTGCCTCTCTCTATGATAGTAACTTTTTACACTTTTTTTATAACGGCTGCAAATGAACAAACCCACCCAAACTAACTTAAACATAAACACACATAACATAACTAATACAAAAACCCAACTGTCTCGCTTAAATGACACAAAAATTTGTAAACTCTAAAAAAATACCCATAATGATCCTGGCAGCTAGCACTGACTGCCGGATCATTACAGTATTCTAAATTGATTCTCAATTACTGAAATGACCAGAATATTTTCATGTTTTATACCTGATTTTTATATTCTACTGCAAATATGTATAGGTGTTGTATTGTTGTTTATAAAGGATTATAACGTGACATGAAAAAATGCTGCCCTGGGCCACTGCTCCGTTCGCCCATGCCTAAAACCGCCACTGAGGAGCAGGGATACTTAGATCGAGATACTGAGAAAAGGGTTTATATTGGATATTTTAAAAATAGAGGGGTTGAATAAAACTATGAATATGAAAAATTATTATTAATTATTTTATTGTATTTTTTTACATCAAATATGATGTATATGGTAGTTCATACTTTCAGTTTTAAGTCTCTCATGCTAACCAAGGTTGCATTTATTTGATTATGAAATGATTAGACAGAAGGAAAGAAAGAAAGGCCACTTTTAATCTTAAAAGTAATCTTTTAATAAAAAATACTTATAAAACAATAATAAAGATGTTTTCTCTTTTTTTTAACAAATAATGCACAGTAGCCTAGCTTATAGCTTTTGTAAAAGGGTTCGGACCGGGCCGCCTAGCCTCAAACTTCCCGAGCCCAGAACCCTGGGAGTCCTCTCCACAGACAGCACGCCAAACTCGCTTTGCCTTTGATTAATTGCCAGTAAGTTCGAACTTGTGAATTTCCTAATTGTAGAGGTGAAAATAAAAGGCTCCTCCATTGATGCTGGAACAATGGCAGTGGCTTGTGTTGTAATGACAGGGCCGGATGTGGGCGTGGCTAACAATTGTCTTAATTGTACATTTGAGATGAGGAATGTAAATGACTCCTCCACTGATGATGGAATAATGACAGGGTTTTCTCAGCACATCATCCTGCGGTTTGACGTAAACGTCTCTGGCCGTGATCCTACACTCAATCACAGCCACCTTCGTATCTGACACTGCCTCACAGCCGCAGATGGATTAAATCTGATATTTCCAAATTTACCTCAATTTCATTTTAGTGCCATCCCATCTCATATTCCATAACAGCGCAGAAAAAAAGTAAAGATATTACATCCACACAGAGAAATGAAATTACTTACAGAAGCTCCGGCATTTTTAATGCATTCTGTTTTATTTTCTTATTTATTACAGTGAAGCTTTCCAATATTTGCCCCAGCCCTTCCTCACCGAGCACAAGCTTCCGTCAGAGTTGCAAATCATTTGCAAATAATGAATCTGCTCAGACTCATAGCTGTTGATTGGTGTGTATTGTGTGTGTGTGTGTGTGTGTGTGTATTTGATTAAACCTGAACTGATTTATTCATGCTGTGCGTCAGACATGTAGTCATTCAGAGTCATCTGAGGTGATGCAAGTCACAATCAACTGATCTGGGCTTTTTTGTTTTGTTTTGTTTCCGTTTTTTTTTTTTTTTTTTTTTTGCTTTTGAATTTTGGTGGTTTATTTTTTATATTTATGATTTGTTGTTGTTGTTACAAAAAATTACAGTATATTCAACAATGGCACATTAATAATATTAATAATAAAAAAAATCCTGGTAAATTTAGAATTCCACACGTTACTGTAACGTATGCGGCTGTAGAGCTCGCGCTCTCACTTCCTCTTGGCAAGGCAGGACTCGGAAAACAGGATCGATGCAAAGAACATTTATTGAACTCGGAAACACAAAGGAAAACGCGGAGAGCTATGCAGAGCTCAGATTGCAGACATAGAGACTTTAACAACAGACAAAGACAGACTGAACAGGACCCGGATTTAAACACAAACTAATCAGACGATAACAAGACACAACTGGACAGAGACGGCTGGAGGAGGACACCAGGTAACGAGCGGGACGGGGTCACAAACAAGACACATGAGAACGGAAAACAGAATGAAAACAAAACACAAAGACACATGGAACGGCGGACGG
>JAUYWG010000055.1:20836825-20860793 GCA_034779775.1 Enteromius afrohamiltoni | reverse complement strand
TGCACACAGTTTCCTGTAAGGGGTAGGTTTAGGTGTAGGGTCAGTGTAGGACAATACCACATACAGTTTGTATAGTAGAAAAACCATTATGTCTATGGAATGTCACCATAAAACATGTAAACCCAACATATGTGTGTGTGTGTATGTGTGTGTGAACTTCTCTTAACACTGACTAAGTTTCCTGGTGAAAAAAGTTCACAACCTCAATATATTGATTCTCTTTGACCTCCATTACGATGGCCATGCAAGAAATGATCATGAAGTTTATCATCAGTAATATTGATAGACTTTGTCTTTATAATCTTCTGTATTAGTTTCTTTAATACAGTAGCACAAAGGTTTGTGAATTTAACTTTGGTGGCCAGCATCTCTCTCGTCTCAGGTTCACTCCTCCTTTTATTGCCTGAGACAGCTCGCTAATCGAAAAGATACCAACCCTCAACATATCACAGCATGTCCCGAAGTCAGCTTTAATGGGTCTTCACAGGAAAAGCAGACGGAGAACAGCGAGAGAAATGACAGCAGACTGGAGCGAGAGTCTGTGGATGAGAAACATTCAAATGTTAGTTCAGCCCAAAATAAAAAAAATCTGTCATCATTTACTCACGCTCATGTCGTTCTAATCCTGGATGACTTTCTTTCCTCTGTGGAACTGAATTCAAACAGATAAAATGTCCACAGAGCAAGTTAATGTTAAATAGCAAATTGCTCCATTGAAGAACTTTAACATTAAATGTGTAATAAAACATATAATTGTATTTATTTTTTAGTTTTTTGCATATTCACTGTGAATGAAAAAATTCCAAATCTGCACATCATTCAGCAACACACAGATTAAACACAGTCTCGCATGACTGCATGAGGATCATTTACCCAAACAGTCATATTGATCCACAACAAATCAAGACCCAGCGTATAGATCTGGGGCTTTCAAATGTAATATACACCAAAACATCCCTGTAATGTCCTTTTTGGGTGATTTTCTCAGTCAGAAGTTTTAGATTTTATGCTAGCACTGGTCACGATGGTAGTAGACAAGTTGTTCATTGATGCTTAAAAGTGGATTAGTTGTTTTTTTGTTTGTTTTTTTCTTAATAAGGTTTTAGCATGCAGAGAAAAAAAAAAAAAAACGCCAGCTAGAGACCTAGAGATTCATTTGATGTTAATATCTGTTAACACTTCAATGCATCAATGACTTCCAGTGATCAATACCATTGATTCTTTCTTCTTCTTCTTTTTGTAACTTAATTGTGCTATTTGTATTCATCCTTACAATAATGTAGTTATAATAAATGTAACTGTTTCAACAGCAAAGTTCATACAATTAATTATAAAGAAAAAATAAATACATGGGCTAATAAGTTTTTAATATATATACATATATATATATATATATATATATGAAAGTCAATAGAACAAGTTTATTTTGCATATATATATATATATATTCATACTTTACATATGCTTATTCCTTATATATATCCTAAAAAAATTTGGATAGTAAATAAATGCATTTACTAAATTGCAATAACTAGATAAATTAAATAAATGTATTCTGTAAACCAACTTAATTTATTTATTCATTTATATAGATTTTTTATTTTAATTTATTTTATATAAAGTAGTACCTTTCAAAGATGGATTATTAAGGCACTGCAAATGAATGAATGAATAAATGAATTAATTAAATATTTGATTATTTGTTTACTTGTAGTGTCTTGAAACCCATGCCATCCATTTGTGAGAGCGACTTCTCATGTAAAAAGCACCAACTCTGTTTTGAAAACATGTAGTTCTGCATGCTCTTACAGTAACAGACTCTTAAATGCGAAAGGTTGAAGGTGAAGCATTTGTGATAGTCTAATAATGGTCTGGTCCAACGGTCTGTTTCCTTCATTTGTTCTATAAATGTTCCTCTATCATCTGCTGAGTTATCACTGATGGGAGCGTGAGGTGTGATGGAACACCCTCATATCATATGCTTCATTTTAATTATCTCTCTGTGTGCAAAAGCGCAGACGGCAAACAAAACTTAACCTTATAAACACTTAACAGTTTTTTTTTCCCTCTCAAGAAGCAAAACCTTCCATTTGTTTTTTTTTTTTGGTTGGTTTTTCCCTCAATGCAGAAACTCATTAACCTTTCCGGGGCTCAATTACAACCAAAAGTAATGCAGATAAAACATCCCAGCACTCTTCTCTCAAACAAATGCGTAAGCATCCAATTACAGCGGCCCCTGTTCAACGCATCCCAGGCGAGCGTCAGATGATGAAGTTTCTGATTACACAATTAACCTCTCCCCGATGAGCTTCTACCACAATACATCTTCACCCAAACCCAGGCTTTATGCTAATTACCTCTGTTTTGAGGTGAATTTAAAAGAAATCCAGAAAGGAGCTGTGGTAAAGTGGAGGGTCCCAGACCACCCAGACAAGACAGAGCGACAGGTCCCGGGACGCATGGGCGCTACTGACCTCCAGACGCAGCAGGAGTGCCAATTAAAAAGTTAATGAAGATCACATCAAGCTATGTGTACAGCAGGGAACTCTACTCTACAGAGAAGAGGCCGTGACTGTGCTGTCGAACACAGCAGGAGCAAATAACTGACACAGATATCATCAAAACACCACTCGTGTCGGCAAAATTACAGCAACTGGACTGCTGATTAGCATAAAGCCTAGTTTTGAGTTTGTAAGAGATAATGCACAGCACTCAGGGCTACAAACTTATACACACTCAAATTGTTCTACAACTTCAGATGCACTGAAATGTATTTTAAATGTACTCAAACCCCTGACTTGCAATCATATTCTCTTCACTTTTGGTTCACTTGTCACACTTTGAGGGTTAAAGTGTCTGGTCCACAGACAGTTGTTGTGTTCTTCCTGACCTCCTCTCTGCAGATTTCCACACCTATTTATCTTGCATCTTTCAATGCAATGCAGAGAACAGGCCCGTGCTGGAATGGAGGCTCTTGTGACACTTTGAGTGATGGTCAGTAAAACCCGAGATGTGAATTATTCATGTGCACGTGATATTGAACAATAACCTCCCAAAGGACTGCAAGAAACACTCTCATCTGTCTGTTTAAAGAGAAAGACCACCCAAGAAAGCTTCTTTATATTTGTTTGAGAATTTGCTTAATATATAATTGTTGAGTTTTGCGCTGTTCTGATCTTCTACGAGATGCATTGGAGCAGCTCTGTAAACTTCATATTTCATATTGCAGGGTAAAATCACAAATCCATCTCTGTTTGTCAGCCTCAAGCAGGAGTTTGACTAGAAAAGCAGAATCCATACTGTTTAGGTGTAAATTTAGTATTATATGCAAAGATTTCTGTGTTTATTAGCGGGAAATGCATTACAGAAGCCCAGGACCAATTTTTAATGTGTGAAATTATAATTTTAGGTGAACAGGTGAGTGCAATTAATGCTTTCTCCACAAAACGTTAAGACACAATTATGAGTCACACGGCACTTCTGCTTGCAATCAACAGCCACACAAAAACTCTTTCTACATACGTCATCGCATTCGCCGTAGCATTTTCTGACACATACTGAGGCCTAAGAGAAATATTAGACTCTAGGCTGCAGTTACAGCAGTTTCTGCACAATAAAACTACTAAAACTGTCAAAGCATCCAACTGAGGGCGGAGAGTTTGAACATTACGGAGGGAAATATTGTGCATATAATAGCTGTTTTGAGCAAATTAGCTTTCAAAACTTGGGGAGCAGTCTGCATTATTGCAGTTATACTTTTTTGTCTTTCCAGCTTTTTGTTTCTGAGCGCTTTCTTTTAATAATCACAACTGGAGCTAAAACAGTTCATTCAGGAAAATGTTGTCCTTGAAACTTTATCTCGAAAGCTGAACAAATATCCCTGACAACTGATGTTTGTAATGAAACAACCTACAGTGCACGTAACTAGAAAATTTGTTTATTTGTTTATTTTTTAATAAATTAATGCTTTTGATTAGTACGACGGAGCTTTAGTACCAAAAAAAAAATAAAAAATCTAAAACTACGAGAATAAAGTCGTAATATTACGAGAATAAAAGTCGAAATACTACGAGAATAAAGTCGAAATATAATATTTAGTATAGTGCACTTGTAAATGACCTGGATTGAGAGAAGGACACCAGACATAAGCATATTTGAATATTGTTGCATCCGAGTGGCTGCTTGATGTTACTGGGATGAGATATTAAGTGGTTTCCGCGAGTTCTTAGATCTCATCCCAGAAGAAAAATATTCAAATATGCCTATATCTGGTGGCCTTCTCTCCATCCGGGTCATTTACAAGTGCACTATACTAATTTTATAATTTTGCCTTTTATTCTCGTAATATTACGACTTTATTCTCGTAACATTACTACTTTATTCTCGTAACATTATGACTTTATCCTTGTAGTTTTAGATTTTTTTTTTTTTTTTTTTTTTTGGTGGCACTAAAGCTCCGTTTAGCAAGGATGCATTAAATTGATCAAAAGTCACTGCAAAAGTACTTATTGTAGCAACGACCTCCGTGGCTCTCTCCGACTGTCATCAGCGGGAACCATCACCAGAGTATTAGTTTCCGCCCGGACTCTTTTCAATGAAACTCCTCATCACTTCCGCACCAGGTGTTGCCGTTTTACTCTGCTATTTAAGCGGCTGCTTTAGAGAGACTAGTCGCAAAGTTTTGATCCGCTCTGGCGACAACTCTGAGCGTTTTCACAATCTTTTGGATTACCTTGATCATGACCTTTGGAATGCCTTATTTCCTATCGACCCTTTGCTGAATACCCCGACCATTGCCTGGACATTGACCTTGATTCTCGCTGGTTACCCCGACCTCTTGCCTTGACTTTAACCTAGCCTTTGTCTTGCCTTCTATAGCCTTGTTTGTTGTTGACGACCTTTGCCTGTTTCACACTGTCTGTAAATAAAAGCTGCAAATGGATCCCACAATGTCTGACTCTCAGTCACCCGTACAACAGAAAACTTTGCCATACAAGGATCCAGCGGTTTTTTACTCCATGGCTCATGAGCTCACTCGACAAGCCTCCCAACTGTCTGCTCACCACCAACAGCTGGAGAGGTTGAACCGAAGCGTGGAGGACATAGCACAGACCTTACAGATGCTCACCACGGCAGTCGCAGCCTTGACATCCTTACCAGCGGCCACCGCAGCTCCTGCCCCGCCTGCACTCCAGTTCCGGGTAAGCCCAAACATTCCTTGCCTGAAAAATTTGACGGAACTACGGGGAAATGCCAAGGATTCCTGCTTCAGTGTGACGTCTTTGTAAATCAGCAGCCACACAATTTCCCAACCGATGACAGCCACCTCACACAGGAGGAACAACGTCTACGGACCCACCTCTGCCTCTACTGCGGGCTGCCTGACCACATCTGTGCCTACTGAGCACGAGCACCTACCTGTCCAGTATTACGACCTTCTGGAGGCTTTCAGCAGAGAAAAGGCTACTACATTACCACCGCACCGGCCAAACGACTGTGCTATTGAGCTCATTCCAGGAGCAGTACCTCCCAAGGGGCGAGTCTACCCACTTTCCCAGCCAGAGACTGAGAGTATGCAAAAATATATTCAGGAGGAACTCTCTAAGGGATTCATCCGGCCCTCCACATCACCCGCCTCAGCCGGTTTCTTCTTTGTTAAGAAGAAGGACGGTACTATCTGACCCTGTATTGACTACCGAGGCCTAAACGAAGTCACTGTTAAGTACCGGTATCCTTTGCCCCTGGTTCCAGCCACCCTAGAACAGCTCAGGAAGGCCAAGTACTTCACCAAACTCGATTTAAGAAGTGCTTATAACCTCATCCGAATCAAAAAAGGAGACGAATGGAAAACTGCTTTCTCCACCACGACAGGGCATTATGAGTACCGAGTGATGCCGTTCGGGTTGGCCAACAGTCCTTCCATTTTCCAGGCATTAGTTAACGACGTCTTCCGTGACCTCCTGAATCGCCAGGTTCTTGTATATATCGACGACATCCTCATTTACTCTGAGAACCTCTTGTCACACATCCACCATGTTCGAACGGTACTCAAAAGAACAAGACAAGCTCTATGCCAAGTTACAAAAGTGTGAATTCCATCAGACCCGCGTCACTTACCTGGGGTATGTTATCAGCTCACAAGGTGTAATCATGGACAACAAAAGGTCAATGCCGTTCTCAACTGGCCCAAGCCCCGAACCCTTAAAGAGTAACAACGCTTTCTTGGTTTTGCTAATTTCTACAGACGGTTCATCCGAGGCTTCAGCCAGTTGGCCAACCCACTCACCACCATGACCCGGAAAGGTTCTCATATCCTTCGCTGGACTCCAACTAGTGAACAAGCCTTCAAGGATCTCAAGGAACATTTCACTTCGGCACCCATCCTACGGCATCCTGACCCTGAGCGTGAGTTCATCGTGGAGGTGGATGCTTCAAATTCTGGAATAGGCGCAGTTCTATCTCAACGACAGGGCATTCCAGCCAAGATGTTTCCCTGCGCCTATTACTCCCGTAAACTAACCCCGGCTGAACAGGGCGACAGGGAATTACTGGCCATGAAGTGTGCGCTCGAGGAGTGGAGACATTGGCTCGAGGGCTCCAAGCTACCCTTTCTAGTGTTAACAGACCACCGTAACCTGGAGTACATTCAATCTGCCAAACGTCTGAATTCTAGGCAGGCAAGATGGGCACTTTTCTTCACTCGTTTCCACTTCAAGGTGGCCTACCGCCCCGGCACTAAGAACTGTAAAGCAGATGCCTTGTCACGATAACATGAAATAGTCCTACCAACACTAAACCTGAGTGCCTCATCCCACCGACCTGCGTGGTGGCTCCAGTCCGATGGGATTTGACGGCCGAGATAGCCGAGGCGCAACTTCAAGACCCATTCCCCCCAGAATGCCCCCCAGATAAAGAGTATGTCCCAGAAGTACTGCGAGAAAGAGTTATACGACACGTACACAAAGTACCCAGCTCAGGTCATCCGGGTATTCAAGCAACCATCGAGCTCACTAGCAACCGGTTCTGGTGGCCCACGCTAACCTCTGAGGTAACTCGGTTTGTGCAACAGTGCCACATTTGCAACGTCACCAAGTCATCCCACCAAAGACCGGCCGGTCTGCTCCAGCCGCTGGAGACTCCACAACGTCCATGGTCCCATCTTTCCATGGACTTTGTGACGGATCTACCCCCCTCCAACAACTACATGGTCATCCTCACTGTCGTAGACCGCTTCTCTAAAGCCTGTCGCCTTATTCCCCTTCGAAAGCTGCCATCTGCCTGGGAAACCGCCGAAGTTGTACTCGATCAAGTGTTCCGTTTTTACGGACTTCCTGAGGACATTGTTACCGACCGGGGCCCCCAGTTCACTTCACGCCTTTGGTCAGCATTCTGTCAACAATTAAATATCAACGTCAGTCTCACGTCTGGTTACCATCCTGAGTCCAATGGCCAAGCGGAAAGACTCAATCAGGAACTTACCCGGTTTCTACGCTCCTACTGCTATCAGGACCAAGGAGAATGGAGTCGCTACCTCATGTGGGCCGAGTACGCACAGAACTCCCTTCGCAAACCCTCCACCGGGATGACCCCGTTTCAGTGCGTACTCGGCTTCCAGCCACCCCTGTTTCCCTGGTCCGGGGAACCAACGAACTTACCTACTCTAACATTTTGGACCCTAGTCTAACGGCTGCCTTCCATCAGGAACACCCAGACCGTCCAGTTCCTAGACCACGTGGAAGACCTCGACGTAATCAATCATCTCGCTTCAGGAGCCGCTCGCAGGGGGGGGCTCTGTAGCAACGACCTCCGTGGCTCTCTCCGACCGTCATCAGCGGGAACCATCACCAGAGTATTAGTTTCCACCCGGACTCTTTTCAATGAAACTCCTCATCACTTCCGCGCCAGGTGTTGCTGTTTTACTCCGCTATTTAAGCGGCTGCTTTAGAGAGACTAGTCGTGAAGTTTTGATCCACTCTGGCGACAACTCTGAGCGTTTTCACAACCTTTTGGATTACCTTGATCACGACCTTTGGACTGTCTTATTTCCTATCGACCCTTTGCTGAATACCCCGACCATTGCCTGGACATTGACCTTGATTCTCGCTGGATACCCTGACCTCTTGCCTGGACTTTAACCTAGCCTTTGTCTTGCCTTCTATAGCCTTGTTTGTTGTTGACGACCTTCGCCTGTTTGACACTGTCTGTAAATAAAAGCTGCAAATGGATCCCACGATGTCTGACTCTCAGTCACCCGCACAACACTGATGTTACAAAATGCTGTTCTTCTGTTTGTCAAGTAAATTAAAAACATTGTTAATATTAACAAAAATATGAAGCAGCACAACTGTTTTCAACATTGATAATATAATAAATGTTTCTGCAAATCAGTGTATTTGTGGAAGAATTTCTGAAGGATGATTGAAGACTGTAATGATGCTGAAAATGTAGCTTTTTACCACAGGTATAAATTATGTTTTAAAATATATTTGCATAGAAAACTGATTCTATTGTTTTTTTGTTTTTTTTAAACTCTATTTTTAATCAATAAATGCAGCCTTGGTGAGCAGAAGAGACTTCTTTCAAAAACTTTAAAAACTGAGGAAGACCAGAATATCAGTGAGTTTCTTCAGAAAATGTCTAGATCATTAAGTCTTTAACCATAACCGGCTGCTTGTATTGAAACAATGATAACAGAAATGTTGACAGCTTGAATATTAGTTTTAAAATGGTCTTATAAAATAAGTTCACATGTCATTTGAACTCAATTTGAAGCGTTATGCAAGTAATTTGTTGCATTTTAAATTAAACCCACCAGGAGGAGAATAATGAAATTTCACATCAATACATTTCTCAGTAATATTCCTCTATTTACAGCAAGACTGATGAGGTAGTTTAAAGACAGCTGTCCCAGTGGACCCAATTCTGTTTAATTTATGCTTTCTAGGTGCAAGTCTATGCGAGGTCTTTCATGAAGGTTCCAGCAAATCAGTGACGCATGCGTTGACGTTGTGTCTGAAAATGCCTGAATGTCACTGCATAAGATATAAATGATCAAACAGAGTGTAACTTTAAAGAGACAGCTTATGCACAACTTTAAGGAAAAATATTCAAAGGCTGCAGGATTTCTTTATCATGTCTGAAGACTTGTCATTCATTGGTGTCATTCATTCAACTGGTGTTTTTTAGTCTTTAGTGGACGTTTTCTGGGTTTTTATTTCGGCAATGTTTGGCCACTATTGTTAGTTATAGGAATAGTTAATTCAGTCAGTCACCTTAAATTTGCTGAAATTTTACTCATCCGCAGGATTTCCAAGATGTAGCCTACTGTACATGAGTTTTGTGTCTCTTGTTCACCAATGGATGTGAATGGGTGCTGTCAGAATGGCAGTCTAAACAGCTCATAAAATTATTACAATAATTAATCCACATTATCCCAGTCAGTAAATTAACAGCTTGTGAGGTCAAAAGCTCTAAAGCAAACTCACCTATACCACTAATGGCCAGAGGATGAGTACATTTTAAGCAAATATTCATTTCTGAGTGAAATATTCCTCCAATATGGCTTGTATAGTGAAAGTACAGGTGCAGAAACATTCGTATGAATTCTGAGGGAAAGTGAGAAAGATGTGGGTGGATTCTAAAAATGCATATGTTTCATAATGAGTCAGCAGAACCAAAAGCACAGAATTATGCAATAAGACACTACTATGACAGTGAAAACAGATTTAGACCTGAACTGTGCTTTTAGACTGAACAATTTTTCATTGTTAAAACATTTTCATATATCCCGATTTAATATGCAAAGGTGACTATAAAAAACTGTGGAAACGCTTTCAATTTTTTTTTCAATCAAACAGGAGATTTAAAAAAGCTACCATTATTTTATGGTTACACCTATAAGTTACCTATTAGAATGCATATTACAGTAATATTAGCCTTTTGTTAATGCTAATTAAGCACATATTAATGCCTTGTTCTACATGACCTTACACTACATCCCTAAACTCACCCAATATCTATTTACTATTAATAGGCTATTAAGCTATTAAGGGAAAAGTTGTAGTTAATAATATTCTATTCTAAAGTGATACTGATGATTAATTTAAAATAGAAATATTTTGCAACATTAGAAATGTCTTTACTATCACTTTTGATCAAGTAATTTGTGCTTTCTAAAGAAATGTATACACACATTACGATTACTACAGTATGTATATAAATTATTATTATAGTGGTGTAACATTTTTAATTAATATCTAAAATATTTTAAATGGAGCAGAAATGTGTTTCGAGGTCCACTCCAAGTGAGTGTGTGTTTTTGTTATCTAGATTACATTCAATACACACACACACACACACCCCTATTACCGAACACAGTGGGCTCCAGTCGCTGATGTCAGAGAGACAGACAGGTCAATTATGAAGACGTGACAGCCGCCAGCAAACTCACAATGGGCTGAGGGCAACGTGTATTCAAGGACGAATCTCCCTTCTACATCAGCACACTCCAGCTGTCTGTGTGATTACCCAGAGCCAACTAATACCTGTCACCTGTGATAACCTTTGATTCGCCCGCTTCCACCCTAATAGAGGTGTGTTCAATGAAGTAAACAGCAAGAGGTGTTGTTCGGCTCTCTGGACTTCGTTTAGCATTGCTTGTTTAATTTGAGAGCAGGAATCTGGTGTGAGCAGAAGCTATTCTGCCACCATTTCTCTTTAAGAACTTCAGAAATTGTATGTTCAATGTATAATTAAATATTAATTATGATTGTTTTTGAATGTTTGGAAGTCAGAACTTTCTTACATGCTCTGCAATTATCTGATCAAAAAGCAAAAAAGCAAAAATAGTAGTACTGTAGGATATTATTACAATTTCTTTTTAAATACTGTATATTTTGAAGTGTAATTTATTCCTGTGATGCAAAGCAATTTTCAATTTTCAGCATCATTTCACAATCTTCTGTGTCACATGATCATTTAGTAATCATAATATTCTGATATAAACGTTTAAATTGACACAGCGATGTATTTTTATATTTATTATTTTTATTATTTAGATTTTTATATTTATTTATTAATATACTTTTTTTATGTAGTGGTAAATACGTATTTATTGTGACATTTAATTTTGTTCACTTGGAGAAATGAAATTTAAACATTCACACATGGCCTAAAATTTCTTTTAATTTCAGCTTTTAGTAATTAATACACATTTAATGTAGTGAAGTTTTCTACCATTTTTTTTTTTTTGCTTCTTTTTTTTCCCAGGGTTCATTCAACACAGTCTCATGAGCAATTCGTACATATTCGTACGAGGTGCCAAATTTGTGCCTCACTCGTACGATTTGTCTAAAACCATGTGATGGGTAGGTTTAAGGGCAGGGTTCTGTTTAGGTGATTCGTACAAATTCATACGAATTGGCATCTCGTAAAATACGTACGATTTAGAAGAAATCGTATGAATTCATACGAGTGAGGTCGTACAAATTCGTAAGAATTAGCCACCTCGTAAAAAATGTACGAATTGCCGTGAGATCAGGTTGATACATTATGTTATTTAACGGACCTGAGCAATGACAGCAGTTTTATTAACTAACATGAACATTAGCATTAATATTATAATGCGGTTATATAATGCCGCATTAATATAATAAAATATAATTTCAAGTTTACATCATTCTGAGTGGGGTTGTGTTCTCATAACACCAGCCAAATGTTAACCCATGCTGAGAAAGTAGGCAGAACTTTTTCCAGTTGCTGGACGCGCTGTGTTTGTGCTTCCAAAAGAGGACATAAATCAGTGGTAAAGTATTCACAACACTGTTCCAGAACAGTTAAACTGTTGTGTGTTCAGTGCATTTATGGAGGACGGACTCCTAAAACCTGGAGAGTAGCCTATGCTGGTTGTGCACAGAGACTATAAAGGGGAGCAATTCTACTTCTGCAAGAACAAATTGTAAAAAATGATCACTGCACTTTTAATATTACCAAAAATAAGCAGCATGAGATTACTTATTTATTTAGATGAATATTTATGGAAGCCTGCCCTTAAAATAAAATGAAACAAACAAACTAATAAGTAAGCTAGCAAGCAGGTACACCACAAAAACTGTAAAGCTAGTAGCTGTAGGTCCAGACAGCTGGAAGGAAATGCAGGTTTGATTGCAATTAATTACAGTTTAACAGACTGAAGCTGTTCTAAGATCTTGGTGGTTAAATATGGAGTGAACGCCAACACACCAAAATACAAAATACGCTATTGTTCTGCTAAGATGTTTTCAACAGGGAACACTGATGAAAGACAACTGAAGAAAAACCCCAGCAACACCTCACATCAACATGTTACCTGCACAAATCACATGTCACCACAAATTGCCTACATATGGTACAAATACATTACAGAATTGTCCCTTCCATTAACCGCAATGTCAATCTCCAGCGCTAAGTGCTCTGCTGGGTTACTGAAAGGAGAAGGCCAACAGTTCATAGAGACACGTCAGGGTTCCCTCAACAGCATAAACGGGCCTTTTAACACATGCCTTCTTTAGCTGTGAGTACTGAGAGACTAATGACTCAACATCATCTGTCATTGAAACATGTATTTTGTTTAAAGGTGAAGTTAGCATGGCCCTGTTTGCCCCTGCTGGGTGATGGGATATCTACAGACAGCCTCTACCGACATCCATTCAAAAGCACTGGATACACTGCAAGTAATAACCCATCAAGATCAGTGGCGGCTACTGGTCTGTCAAATAGGAGAAGCTCATTTTCGGCCTACATCATAAAATTTTCTATTTATTTAAAAGTAAATTCTGCCCAACATTCCTTTTCAATAAAATGGTCTGTGACCCTGTCGTACCAACTAGGCGTCTTTTCCAGTGACTGAATGAACAATCTAAAAAAAATATTAAACTCTGTAAAAGTGAAACAAGGAATGTGGTGTATAATTGTGTGAAATGTATGATGAAAATCAAGCAATTTCGCCAAGCAAATATAAAGAAATAGGTTGCAGCAGTTTTTATTTCGACTGAACTTGAGAAATCCGCGATGGGACTGAGCGATTTTGTACTATAAGGAATCGCTGAAGCTATTTGCGCTGTCAGTCAAAAGGAGATGCAATCTTTCGACAGACCCTCCAATCATCGCGCAAAAGCTCGGAGAGCTTTTCAATGATGGTCTAGTTTCAAATCACTGAAAAAAAACGTTCAAAGCAGCCGCATTGAAGTCAATGGACGCTGGGCTTCAACGGTGACGCTACGGGAATGTATGAGAAGAAAATCAAGTCAGCCGACCTGCTATATCTAACTGATTCTGAACGAGCTCGTCTTTGAGTTGAACGTTTTCTAATGCATTTTTAATAAATAAAATGTTAATACAATAGTACATCATTTGACCATTAATTTTGTGACATTATAGGGGAAGCTGAGCTTCCCTTGCAGTCTTAAAGAAATCGTCACTGATCAAGATCTAAAAAGCGCACAGGTCACCCAAACTTTTTCATAATTGAAATGTCTTAATTTCACATAGATCTCTAAAATGTCAAATACAAATCAAAAAACCTTTAACACTTTTTAGTGTTTAACAAGTGTTAGCAATATTAACTTGATATTAAATATCATTAACTTTATTAACCAATATAAATTCATTTATACCAACAAAAGAAATTTACATTGTATAAATCAGGTAGAATTAGCTTTGAACAATCCTTTTTTAACTTGAACAATGATATATGACAAATCCATTTCTGTTGTTAAAATTGCCGGTTTCATGCGTTTGTTTAGGGGGCCACGTTTGCTGTTACACCCAGTCCAAGCGCGCTCTAGCGCCTCACCCCAGGCTGAATATTTAAGCGCGCCACGCATATAATTTAAAGTTATTCTTTTGATTTACCCAGTGAGATCTAAGTGCATATTTTGTAACTTAGAAGAACAATCTATAAAAAGCTTATTTTATGAAATTGTATTTTAGGAATTTATGTTTTGATTGATATTGAATATCTAGGCCAAATTAAAGATTTGATTCACTGGGAAAGATCTATTTTGTTGTAACTTAATAAATAGAGTTTGGAGTAAAAATTGGTTATTAATAACTAGGGTGTGTATGGTAAAAAAATATGATATACACAAATAAAATGGTCTAATATTAGACATTAAATTGTTTACAACTGAACTTAAGCATTACATTGAAGCATTAGAAAATCTAAATAAAAAAAGCGAATAAAAAAAAAGGATATAGAAAAAGGGTCACTAAAAAAGGCTATACGTTATTATTATTCAGTCATTCTTGACAAAACAGGTCCAGCAAATGTAACTGCTATTAGATGTAAAAATAAACATATATTGGATTTTAAATGTTATGAGGGATCAATAGTAGAATGTATTTCACACAATTATCCCCCTCAATTTATTTTTCTCATTATTATACCAAATATATTACTCCTATTGTCCTCTCACAACATCTAAAACAGTGTGTCTACAGAGAAGGGTTCAATCATTCATAAGAATTAAAATCTATACAAATTCTCTTCAGTGATGCACTATTAACAATATCTCACATGCATGTGACACATGCATGTTTCATAAGTTTTCAATGTTGTGTCCCCACTTTTGTAATAAATTGTAATAAAATCAGGTAATATCAGGGGCAGCTGTCACTCTAAAGGACCCCCTCACCACAGTTTACCTTTGCAGAGTACACCACTGTCAAACAGGCTCTGTCTGAATTTTTTTAGAATAACATAATGTCATGCCCATGTCTGTGTTCATGTCATGTTCTATGTCACAGTTTAGTTTAGTTTTGGTTTAATTTTACTATTTCCTGTGTTTCCTTATTTGGTCATGTTCCTGTTCTTGTTTAAGTTGATTAGTTAACCCTTGTCACCTGTGTTCCTCACCTGTCCTGCATCTTCCCCAGTGTTTAAAAGCCCATTGTATTCTGTTCTGTGTGTCGTTCGTCAATGTTACTTTAATGTGTGTAATGCTCCTCTCGTCTGCTTATGTTCAGTAAAGTTTATGTTCTATTGAAAAGATCCCGTCTTCGCCTGAATGTTTCTACGCAGCGTGACAGATAAATACTAACGTTAATATTTCCTGTCAAAACCATGATATGCCAGACTCAGCACTATTTTTTTTTTTTATTTCTGAGGAAATTATTTAAATATTTGGAACATTTTATTCTCCTAAAGCAGGTTCCATTAGCATCTAGCATCAACAGAATAATGGCTACAACATGAACTCAATGTTTGTTTTGTGAAAGAAATTGCAAATTTGCCAACACTGTCAGATGTCACCACCACAAGATTTTGTGTTCCAATGATATAAAAATAAACTTAAACTTAAATAAAAATACTTGATATTTCTTGAGTAATGAAGAAATAGATCACTTGCTGTGATGAACAATGAACAGTTCAATAATCTTTGTCTTTGAGATCAGAGGAGAGTGAAGGAGGAATGGAGACAGCCACAAACCACACACACGGAAGGTGCCTGGGAGAGACACAGAGACTGCAGCAGTATGGAGAGGAGAATGATCAGGTAAGTAATCGTTAGAGATAGATCTTGCCTGGAGTTGTGGTATACTCATGGTATACTGTACAAGCTAGCAATTAACATTAATATTAAAAACTAATATTAGCAATGATTAATACTCAAGTAGTCAAGTATTTAAAAATGTAGTCTAACTTATTACATAATGTCTCAATTAATCAATCATATTAATCACAAATTAATCGCACATCGATTTGAACAGAAAAAAAAAATTAAATAAAAAGATTGTTATGCAGTTGTGCATAGATTTTTTTTGGGGGGAAAAACACAGCTCTAATAAGTACTGTAATCAAAGCATTACAAACCTAATGCAACATCACTTAATGCAACATTGCTGTAATGTGTTTCCCGAAAACTTAAAGCAGCAGGAAATTTCACCAGGAGCCTTCATTTGAGACATTTAAGAGATATAATTTGCAGTATTTCATGTTTCTTAAAGGTTAAGAGAGTGCGTTTCAATCCTGCTTTGTCATGTTGTGCTGTGCTGTTTTGTGGTGTCCTCTACCAGCGGTATGATGTAAGCTCACACTGTCCCTTACAGCATGGTGCTATTCAACATCCGCCCCTCCACTGACAGAAAGACAGGGCAATTACCTCTATGGGGCGTGAGTCAGCGAGCTCTGGTGGCCAGAAGGGCAGCTGGGTGACAGGACGGCCCAATCCCCTGAGCCATGAGAGGGGGATTTGTCTGCCATCTCTGGCCTTGTTGATAAAACTGACCCTGCAGTACCACAGCGAGGCCTGAACCTCACTAATCGCTTCAGGTCTGGCCCGAGGCCATGAGAAAAACACAGACGCAGGGAAACAGACACACATTACATATGCATCCACAGCTCCAAGCGCACAGATCAATGCATCCACATCATTTACAATAGGGAAACAACCTTTTTAAACTGCATATACAAACATATGCATTCATGTCTTGAACATATCCAGGTCACAATTTACCCCAAAAACAAAACTGTAATTCTACAATAATAAATGTTTAATATTAGATTAAATAATACAATATAATCAAGATTAAAGCCAACATTTTATTATTATTATTATTATTATTATTATTAATTAGTTAATTCATTTAATTATTCATTTTATTGATTAACATTTCTATCGTCTACCGTCAAAGTGTTTAACTATATATATTATTTATTTAGGTCAAAAATACATAATATGTACAAAACCAACATAAAGACTATGTACATTACATCACCCAATGTAATTTAGTATTTCATTTCAATTTTCATTATATGTAAATCATATTACACAAATTAGAATTTTGTGTAAAATATGCTTAAGTCGATCATACTAAATGTACACTTAATTTTCTTCATAAAATGCAATCTATTCTTTTTTTTCTTTGCTGCTGTGGTGAATTATGGCCATTTTTGCGAGACTGACCTTTATGCTGTTTACATGACCACACGCCCATGTGGCACACATGTACAGAGCGATTACTGCAGCATGACGGCTGTAATTTCCATTTTTCTATTCCACCATTCCACTGCGCTGCTCACTTCTGAGAGAAAGAGCATTTTGAGTAGATGAAGCAGGTCTTTTAAATGGCTTACACACTATGATGCAATAAAGATTGAACAGTGTGTGACTGCGGTGAGTACAGTATGGCAAGGTTAAATCACCCATGTATCTATTTCCATTTGTCTTTCCGGTCTGTCAAGGTTAAAGCTATTTTCCAAAAAGATTGCTCGTGGCCTTTGAGATATTCACTTAAAATATTTTTTATATCAAATTCTCCCCCCCCATCTTGCATTCGTCATCACTCTCAACACACTGTGCTCATCTTCCTTGACCACTGCTTTACACGCTGAACTCTTTTCTGGAATAAGTTGCTGATGAGAATGTCCTTGGTTAAGATATTCTCTATTGTGTAGTCAATTGTGATTGATTTCCTTTCATTGTCAATGCAGTACGGGTCCTGCACTGTCTTTGTTGGGCCACATCTATACTCAGTTGACGCGTCACTGACCAAAAAACAAGCTTTATTATAAGTTGTGCATTAGAACACTAGGGCTCAGATAAAATGTTTATGTGCACAAACCTGTCTGCGCAAACAAGAACAAAAGAGGAGCATTTTAAACTAAATCCATGAGGCAAGGGCATTTAAAAATCGTTTGCTATCATTATACTTTAAAAAAATAGGAAAATAGCTATTAGTTCAATATTGCCATTTAAAAGAGTAAAAGTAAATTAGCTATCGGTTACCTATATAGATTTCTAATGTTTTTTTGTCCATTTTGAAAACTTTCAGGACCTTGGACAGCTCATCTGTAAAGCACAAGCGCAAACCAAGCGTTTTCTTGGTTTGTCTGTTAACAAAAAAAAAAAAAAACTATAGTAAAATGAATACCTATAGAAGCTATCAAATGAAAAGAAATACACACTGGAAAATAAACTCAATATGTTGGCTTTTAAAGCATTCTCAAAATATTGGAATGTAAGAAACAAACATCTATTGAGAAGCATCTGACGATGTGGTTGTTATAATGGAGGCTGAGTTCAGATATCGGCCACATCATATAAGGTTCTCACATTGGTTAAATGGTGTAATACAGAGCACTGACTTTTAGTATCAGCTCTCTCTCTCTCTCTCAGTCTTTGCGATTTGAGTTCAAAATTAGCAAGTGAAGATGTTAACTGATGATGGGTTGAGATATTCTCATCCATTAAATAGCCTAAAATATAAATTGTGACAGAATAGGATATAAAGAGTGTCAATTTATTTATATATCATGTGTCACAAACCATGTATGGAACTATTTAAAGAGAAACCTTCAAAAAATAAAATAAAACAAATAATCACATTATAGAGAAATCATGACATTATCTTCACTCCAATACACTCCAACACAAATAATGTAATGCCTAGAGTAGATTACATAAGATATATTATGGTCCCACTTTATATTAAGTGTCCCTAATACCTGTGTACTTCCATAGTAACTATATGTGTATCTAGTATGTAACCTGTATCTACAGCTGTAATATTTCTGTAACATGTAACAACCCTCAGAATGGTGTGTGTAAGTACAAATGTGTAACAGGACACTGGTAACAACGCTTTTTCACTTCACTAAGTAGTAACAGGAATTACACAGCTACATTTTGTAACAGCATTATGTATAAGAGTAACTGAACAGTGGTGATCAGGGGGTGATCAGGGGTGCAGTTGGGTAGGTTTAGGGATATGTAAAGTGGGTGGAGTTGCTGCACCTCTGTAAAACCAGTGTATACATGGTAACTCCTTACACGGTCCACTTAATATAAAGTGTAACATTCTGGACACCAACCACAATTTATATGTACAGCCTAATTTACTGTCTGCTGCGTGTGACTGCTGCTGAGTAATTACATGCTAAATACATAGCAATTGTCTATTTAATATAAATAATTATTTACCAAAAAGTGCTGTTAGTCCTGTTACACATTTGAACTTTCATTGCAAAAAATTACCAAATGTCCTGGCCAAATTCCCACAGGCCCTTGTCTATCATGGCCTCCCAATAACAGCAATACACAGTAAAGAGCTATATAAATGCGTCATTCATTCATTCAAAAAGTGTTGTTACCAGAGTCCTGTTACACATTTGTACTTACACACACTATTCTGAGGGTTGTTACATGTGTGTAGTTACAGAAATATCACAGCTGTAGATACTATGTACCGGTGTGTACTTACACTGTGGTTACAAACTACATACACATCTAGTTACTATGGAAGTACACGGGTATTAGGGATTCTTAATACAAAGTGGGACCGATATTATAATTGCACATTATAGAATGAGTGGACTAATGTAAATCGGACTAATGGATAATGGGTTGAGATATAAACTAATTCTAAGAAAGGCCCAAATTGTGAGCTATAATAACTAATATTATATATTATATATATATTATATAAATACTAATATAACTAATTTCATGAAATTCTGTTTATATCTCACAATTCTAACTTTTTTCTTCAATTGCACAACATGATTCTGTCAGAGATAAGATGTTGTGAGATAAGTTGCAACCCCCTTTTAAATTATAATTTAAATATCAGGCCCCACTTTTAGGTGGCCTTAACTACTGTAGTCATATTTAAATTAATAATTTGGCACTTATTATTAATGTTTTTACTTTGTACTTGTATTTTAAAAATACCTATATGTAATTACATCTGTAATTTATTCCTGTAATCACATTTATAATTACACTGTTGACCCATCCCTTATACCTTAACCCATACTTAAGCCTACCCATTCCACTAAATCTGTCCCTAATCCACCTCGATAGCATCAAAAGTGTTTTGCAATAAAATATGACCATGATAAGTACATTGTACTTATCTTTTGATGTAAGTACATAGTAGTTAAGGCCACCTAATTTAAAGTGGGTCCAAATATTATAAAAATTCTTATTTAAATATGTGTACAAAAACATGCTAGGAAACATTTTAGTTTTGCTAAATATAGCAAAGTCAGAGTTAAAAAATGAAAAATAAACACAAACATACACATAAACCCCCCTTAAATACAAACATTATATTTCTAAAAGCTTGACACATATGTTCTGAACTAGATCTTATGCTTATATTTCTCAGACAGCTCTACTATAGACTGTTCAGTGTCTGCTAGGTATTACTGCAACAGATGCCTTTCCATTTAAAGTCCGCAGTGCCCATGCACCTTCAGCTGAAATAAAGTAAAGATCACAACAGAGCTTGAATTTGGATGGGGAAACACAAAGAGACACTTACTAGAGCTTTTCAAGCCTACATGAGCATGGTGCCTTATTTTGGGCATGCCGATATTCAATCGGCCAATTCTTCTGAGGACGAGCGGCACATTCCACTTCCTCCGAACCGTCCAAAGCATATGGCTCTAAGATAACGTGCAGAATTGTTTCTAATTAGCATGATGCTAAGCCTTATGATTGGTTCTCATCACAAGATTGTGCGGGAGATTGAGTTCAGAACAGAACGTAATGGGGATAAAGTAGCTCCCTCTTCAAGTCGGTTCCCGAGCAATCATAGCCTAAATTTGCTTTGATGGAGTTTAGACTGTAATTAAATCGCTAATCATAATTGTTTCCTGGTTCTCTTGCCCTGTTTCGTGGATCTTAGGATATTTATGGGATCATTGTAATTGCCAAACACATGCTGCCACTCGAGAAACAGAAAATTAGCCAATTTTGGTGGGCCGGGGTTGTTTTTTTCCTCCTTGTTTGCCTCTGATTAGCTGCCCGCTCAAACTGCCCCGTAGATTCATGACAAAATAGACGAAGAGAGGGGTGTTTTCTCCACCAAATCAGCCAGGTATCGGCTTCGTTCGCTCTGTCTCACTCAACAGCTCATTTGCATCTTAATTGGGAATTATAAAAAGACTCACAATATAAGGAAAATGCATGGCAAAATTTCGCAATGCACCTGGAGCTGTTTCATTTGAAGGACAGTTAGAGCATCTACCAGGAGTTGAACTAAATAAATGAATGAAACAAAAGCATTCATCACGCGCTAAAGGTCAAAGTCAAGCAAAGTCACTTCCATTAGCACACTGACCAGCAAGTCCAGACAAATGCACCACTGGAAATAAGTATTAACCTCACCGGCGGCCTTGCTGCTTTGAGAAACATGTGTAATCATGCAGTCAATTCGGGCTCACAAACAAGCGAATTAACGTAGACTTGCAAATAAGTTTGGAGCGTGTACATGAATAGGTTTGTGTTATCTGTCAGGTGTACGCTTGGGTGTCTTTGCGAGATAGAGTGTGGGCTTCCACCTGTTTTAATTTCAACTTAAGCAGATTACAGCCTGTTTATACATGCTGAGGGGTGTTCATTAACAATGGCTGGCTTATAGCTTGTAACTGAGCCGCTGTCGCTATCAAACCATATGTAAAATAACTAAGCAGAGCAGTTCAACTAATCAAGCTGATGAGCGTAAAGTACTATTATTGACGAATAACTAGTAGAGGAAAGGAGGGAAGTGCTGGGTAGAAAATGATAATGCTGTTGATTTGCATATTACAGAGAAGGCTGCAACTGCTCTTTATAAAAATAAAAAAAAACTGACATAGCATGCGATGTATAGCAGATATTGCTAGATTGTAGTCACATGTGTACAAAATATTGGTGAAAATATGGTGCTCAGTAATAGTTTTTCTTTTATTTATTTAAATAAATATTTATTTTGATTCAATTAATCAAAAGTAACAGTAAAGACATGTTTAATGTTGCAAAAGATTTAGTTTTTTTAGAAGTAGAATAAATTACATTTAAATGTATATTCAAATACATTTATTAAATGTATTTGACATAAATGTTAATGTATTACATTGCATTTTTAGTAAAACAAAAGGCATCCTTGTGGAACAGAAGTAAATTCACTCAAACGCACTAAAACATATATTCAAATAGAAAACTGTTTTCGGTAACAATTATTCACTAATTATAACTGTTTATTTAGGCTCAAAGAGGTCACATGATTTTGCTAAAAAGAACATTATTTTGTGGATTTGATATAATGCAATATGTTTATGTGGTTTAAGTTACAAAAACATATTTATTTTCCAATTGCTGTACATTTTTGTTTCTGCTCTAAGCCCTGCCTCCTGAAATGGGTTGATTTGTACAAAGATCATCGTTCTAAAAAAGCAAAGTGTGCTCTGATTGGCCAGCTAGCCAGTACACTGTTATTGGCCGGATACTGCAATTATGTGTTAGAAATGTTAGAAAAGCAGTGGCGTATTTGAAAATGAGGTATTTTAGGGGGGGGTGTACAAGTCATAACTTTTATAAAGAATATCTATTTGGTTTAAAGACTTTAGTCCTTGAAACTTTATAGATCTTCTTTATGCACCAAAAGCTTTTAGCACTCTACAGATAAAGAAAATGTTTAAATCACAGTTAAATAAATTATATCTTACTCAGAGATTGACATTCTTGTCTTTTCTAAAAATGTTACGTACAGCTCTTGCAAAGTCAATTCATTGACTTTTCTTTTCCAATCAGTAAAGGAGTGGCTCATAAAAAAGCAGCTCCTGATGTAAATAATACTCTTAATACTCTTTGTTCCATTATTACACCATTATTTTGACTTACACATGGTTTTCCAAAATGATCTATAAGTTTCAAAATCGAATGAGAGGCACTCAGCATCTAGTGTGCATCTTAACCTGGCCGTGAGGTGCTCCTGCTCAAACACACACTGCTGTCGCTAACCATGAGAGAAAGACAGAAGCTGGCAGCCAGAAGGTGCTAACGGAGACGGTCAAATGTACAGAGACTCATTAGGAGAAGGTGTCAAGGGGGCAGCAGAGACAGACCACTACTCTTTTTGTGCCTTTAAGAGTACAAATCCATTGCTTGTGCCAAATTAACCATGAGATGTATTATTGTGTCAGCCCTGGACCCGGCCGCTCGCTGATCCTAATTTACAGTCCAGGGAATTAAAGAAAGTGACCCGTTCACCCCTGCAGTGTCAGTCTCACTAATGGTGGCCGACATCCACCTCCAAACTGGACATCCGCTCTGGCACAAGGAGATGGAGAGGGGGGCATAGAAACATGATAATTTCCACTGTCACTAAGTGAAGTCAACAAGACCATTTACAAATCCGCACACTTCAAACTGTTGAATAAAAATATTATCAAATTTGGGGTTTGGGGTCGAGTGAAGTTTTTTAAAAACATGCATTCTAATCATAAATGCACCATTTTATCTTGTGCCTGTGTGTGTCCTTTGTGTTTCAGTATGACATTATTAGCTTAGCACCTGCTAACATCATGATATACCTGAAGCACAAATTGGATTCAGTGTGCTGGAGGAGCCAAGTGAGACGCCAGCGTCTCCTCCTGCAATCCCCACAGGGTGCGCAGCAGAAGATCCCGCTGTTCCCGAGGATCTAAAGACCTCGGCGGGGTTTTTGGAAATATCTCCAGCTCCTCACAGAGAACTCAAAGAGAATCCGGACCCACTGATGTGAGCTGTCACCTCCTACTGCCACTGTAATCCTCCCTCTCTGCCATCTCTGCTTTACTCAGAAAAATTAACCAAACCCCCTCACTGCAATGTGTTAACAAGCGACTGATGGTTGGTGTTACATTTAAAAGGCGTGTATCTGGAGGAATCAAATTATCTTTGATCTTTGAGATAAAAGACTTGACACACCATGAAAACATATTGTAACTCATACTGTAACTTCCAAAACCCAAACTTCCTTCCTAGTGAAATTACAGCATTTACTGAGACTAAAGCAAACATAAATTACTAGTTTTGCCTGCTGTTATTTTGCCTGCAGTGTTATTTCAGAAGATTAAATTAAATTAAAACTGCAGGAAAACTTACTGTCACGCCGTCTGTCGTTCCATGTGTCTTTGTGTTTTGTTTTCATTGTGTCTCCATGTGCTGTGTCTCGTTTGTGA
>JAUYWG010000055.1:20809051-20826451 GCA_034779775.1 Enteromius afrohamiltoni | reverse complement strand
TCTTGCCTGTGTTTTGTTTCCGCCTTTTGCCGCCTGCCCTGAACCATTGCCTGTTTTTGACTACGATTTCTGCCTGTCTGCTGTGATTTTGACCCACGCCAGTCTGACTTTTCTATTAAAACTGTTGCACATAGATCCGACTGAGTCCCGCGAATCATTACAAATGCAAAGTGTATGTAGCATTTAATGCCACAAAAGATAAATCAGAGATGTAAAAACAACAAGGCAAGTATTATTTGATATTATGAACAGATATATGAGCTGCAAAATTAATGTTTGTTTTGGATATTTAAATATTGGATTAAAATACAAAAAAGCATAGATTTATATTTGTGTAGTTTAATATTAAAATCTGACAACAACAAAAGAGAAGAATTTAAACAAAAAAATAATAATAATGAAAAGGGAGAAAATGAAAAGTAATTTTAAAAAGCAAAATCCAGCAACGATTCATGATCTGACATGGGAAGTTTCATGCCAGGGCGCCATGTTGCACACTCACCACCAGCAATTGGATAAACTAACTCGCCTGTCTGAGGATATGGGTCAATTCTTGCAGACTTTGAACATTTCAAAGCAAGCTCTGAGTGCTGCTATCGCGCCATTTCACCTCCACCAGCCTTTTTACCACATCCACCCCCAAGTCCCAGTCACACTGCACGGGTGGCGCTTCCCTAGAAGTATGACGGCTCGCCAAGAAAGTTTAGAGGCTTTTTAATGCAATGCAGCCTCTACATTAGTCGTCAGCCTGGAAGCTTTGTGGATGACGACAGTAAAGTTTCGCTGGTGTGTTCACTTCTGGTGGGCAGGGCTTTGGACTGGGCTACCGCTTTTTGATCACGCAACGGATGGGCACGAATCCAGCGAGGAAATTCTTAGCGTTAAACAAGGAACCAGTTCAGCCGCAGATTTAACCCTGCAGTTCTGTACACTCGCAGCACATACCGGCTGGCCACCAGAGACTCTCAAAGCACTTTACCGAAAGGCACTCACCAGAGAACTACAGACGGAGCTCTCCTGCCGTGACGAAGGCAAGTCACTTGAACAGTTCATGGAGCTGGCTGTGCAGGTGGACAATTTGATGCGCTCCAGACACCCACGACCATTCTCGGCTTCACGCTCATTCACCTCACCTTCCTCACAACCTAATTCTGAACCTATGCAGATATGAAGGACCCATTTGACGGATGACAAGCACACTAAGAGGTTAAGGGAAAACCTATGTCTCTACTGCGGCCAACCTGGACACATTCGTGGCAACTGCCCGGTCCGGCCTCCGCAGTCCACTCCTACAGAGGTGAGTTCAAGTCTTTCTGACCATTCTATGTCTTTACGTGTTAAATTGGTAGTTAAGGGGAGAATAATACTGCATTCATAGATTCTGGGGCAGAGGGAAATTTTATTGATGAGATGTTTGCTAAGCACTTGCATCTGCCTCTTCTTTCATGTGGACCACGGGTGTCGGTGGCAGCCCTAGATGGCCGTCCGTTGGGCTCCGGGTCTCCTGTCTCCTGCACCACCCAGGAACTGCAGTTTCTCATTGGACCCATGCACTCCGAAAGGATAAGGCTATTTACCATTCACTCTCCTGACCATGCAGTTATCCTCGGCCTCCCATGGCTAGAACTCCAGACATCTCCTGGGTGGACTGACAAATCCTCTGTTGGTCTACACGATGTCAGTCTCAGTGCCTGAAACCTATTCACCCTTCTGTGACACCACTATGCACTAACCAACCTCAGGAAGAGGACTTCAGCACACTTCCAGTGGAATATCACGACCTCAAGGAGGCCTTCAACAAGACTAAAGCCACCCACCTTCCTCCACATTGGCCCACTGACTGCGCTGTGGAATTGCTGCCCGGGGCCGTCCCTCCTAAAGATTATATTTTCCCTCTATCCCAACCCGAGACAGAAAGTATGCGGAAGTACATCCAAGAGGAACTGGCAAAAGGGTTCATTCGTCATTCAACATCTCCAGCATCCGCTGGCTTCTTCTTTGTTTAGAAAAAAAGATGGTACAACAAGGTCACAGTCAAATACAGATACCTGCTCCCATTGGTACCGGCAGCACTAGAACAACTCCGAAGAGCCCGATACTTTACCTACTTTATCCGCAAGTGGGATGAATGGAAAACGGCCTTCTCCACCACGTCGGGCACTTTGAGTATCAGGTGATGCCTTTCGGCCTATCCAATAGTCCTTCAGTCTTCCAGGCGCTGGTAAATGATGTTTTCTGGGAAGAACTTAACCAAACTGTGATAGTTTATATAGATGACATACTTATCTATTCAGAGACTCATGTTCAGCATGTCTGGTCACACATTGCGATGGACTTCATCACCAACTTGCCCTCATCCAAAGGCTTCACCACAATTCTAACCATAGTCGATAGGTTCTCCAAAGCTTGTCAGTTCATTCCACTCCCCAAACTACCCACAGCCTGGGAGACTGCTCAGATAGTAATGGAACAGGTGTTTCGCTTTTAAGGGATTCCTGAGGACATTGTTACTGGCAGAGGTCCCCAATTTACCTCTCGACTTTGGCACGCTTTCTGTGAACACATGAACATTAACGTGAGTCTAACATCGGGATATCATCCACAGTCCAACAGCCATGCCGAGCGCCTAAACCAGGGGCTAACTCGCTTCCTACGATCATACTGTCATGCTAACCAGAAGAACTGGAGCCAGTACCTGCTGTGGGCAGAATATGCTCAGAATTCTCTGGGAAAACCGTCTACGGGTATGACCCCATTCAAGTGCATCCTGGGTTTCCAACCTCCCATGTTTCCCTGGTCAGGAGAACCATCCAATTTACCCGCCTTAGACCACTGGCTACAGAATAGTGAGCAAACATGGAATCAACATGGAATCAGGCTCTGTAACAGAATGGTCCTCTGTGGCGCTGTCCGACCATCATCAGCGGGAACCTTCTCCGGAATACTAGTTTCCACCCGGACTTCTTTTTCCCGAACACCTGTAGGGATTTCCGTCACAGGTGTTCGCTATTATCTCCAGCATTAAAGGGACTCACGGACTTCAGTTCGACGCAAAGTTTTGATCGTTTCCGACAAATCTGAGCTCTATTGGATTACCTTTCGGACTGACTTTGTTACTCACCTGGATTGTTTATTTCGTCTCTGATTCTTGCTTGTTGCCCCGACCCTCGCCTGGACCCGGACCTTGATTCTTGCTTGCTGCCCCGAACTCTGCCTGGACACTTGTTCTTGAGCCCTGCCTGATATCTCGACCTTCCGCCTGTTTAACGGTACTGTTTTGCTCTGCCTTCTTTGACCATGTCTGCCCCCGATGACCATCGCATGTTTGATTATGATTTTGGCAATAAATCGTTGCATATGGATCAACCGTCTGTTGAGCAGTCATTACAGTAAACATACATAAAAGTACATAAACTCAATGTTTTAGTCTGAAGCAAAGCAATTATTTATATAAAATATATAGATATAAAATACAGCTTATCATAATTTTATTTTTATAAAATAATGATAAACAATATCATAATAGTAAAATCATAATATGAATTCAGGAACCTGCAAATGCATTTCTTGGAAATACGAGGTCATGCAGAGAGACCCGGCGGAGGAGCAGGAGAACATGAAGCTCAGGGGAGAAATATTTCTCTCTAATAAGTCAGTGTTCATAGCAGCCCATGGTGCTGGGCATGTTGAGCTGCATAAACACGAGACAAACTGAAAGAAGGACTGAGAAAATATACAAACAATGGTACATTTAGAGCCAAGAAACAAAGAGCTGTTTCTTTTTTTTATTTGTTACTACTAACTGCTATTCAGATATTGTTATTAATAACAACCTTATCTTGCATTAGTAATTAAAGTATAATAATGACGGCAGACCCAGAGGCATTTAATTTAGCATATTTAGCAGCAACAGTTCAAACCAACCTGCATTAAAGCAATTATTGAAAGAGCGAAAATACAGCGGCCAAAATACCCACATGCTGCCAAGACGTTTCTTTGATTTCATCTGACAGAGCAGCTCTACCAGAGACGTGGACCTGCAAGCGCTTGTGGGCTTTTCTATTCTCTTTAAATAGAAAGAAATGGCTCAAAACTATTCGCAGCCAATGCCAACAAATAAAGCTTCGTGATTATCTGCCATTCCACTGTCTTGTCTCTGACATTAATCTCTGTGCCGCTGATTGATCCTAATGAATCAACGCCACATGGTATCCATGTAAATGACGTACTGAAATTGAGCATTTAATTGCTTCATTTGCGATTATTGTTGGATTGAGAGTAATGACTTTCCATTTGCATGAATAGGGAGAGGGGGTTATCAAACAAACAGAACAATCGTCACTGCTTTTTGAAAATCATGCTGCAGTTCGCTTGACAGACTGTTGATGAATTCTGGATTGTCTGTCAGCGAGTGTCAGTGTATGATTTTGCATAGCTTTGATGGCTTTCTCCAGCATGCAAGACGCTGGATTTTTTCAGTCACATTTTCGACAGCTTTGCTGTTTAGAAAAGCCATAAATACATATGACTAACATACAAACACACACCGTGCATGATCAACAGTGCATTTCAACAGGTTTTATTAAAGACAACTGCTTGCTTTTTGTGTGAGATGCATTGGTGCACATCTAGCAAATTTAGCTTTCATCAGCATCTTATCAAAATTGAATAACTTTTTCTGCCAAAGCAGTGCAAAATAATTAAACTAACTTTCATATAAATAAATAAACACATACACAAAATAAAATAAAAACAGAATAACAGTCAGAGAGAGGGTGGAATGCAATCTGCTCATTATACTATTTACACTAACATAAATAAATATCTTAATAAACGTCCTTATGTTTCCTTCTTTTATTAACATGCACTTCTTTTCTTATCGGACACTTTGCTCTTAAAAGTATCTATACTGAAACTGAGTTTAACTTGAATAAATCTAATAAAGCAATCCCTTTAAATATACTGAAGATGCAGTTTGAGAACATCCTTTGGCTTTCTCCAAAATAGGCTATAAATCTGACATTCCACCTCTACGTTTTGGCCTTGGCCACAAGCAGTTTTCATAGGGCAGCAGCAACATAAATCCACAAAAATTTGGTTTGTGAAGAACAACAACAAAACCTGACTTGACTATTTGCATACCCAATTTTCTTCAACTAATTTAATTATTGTCTTTTACATCTTTTACAGTCATGTTAGTGGCCACAGGCTGCTTTATAAAACTTTGTTAATAAAGTGCTGATCTTAGTTGTAGTAGTTAGTTATCTTAGTTGTATCTCAGACATACTGCCAATTAGCCATGAGCAAGAATATATATATATATACATATACACATACAGTATACACACACACATTTTTGCTGATTTTTACATATTTCATAGTGTGAACTTGGTGAAGAACAACGCAACAAGGCAAACTGTTTGTGAACCCCGGAGGGTGCATTTATTATAACAATAAGTGAGCAAACAGGTGAGCAGCCAATGATGGTGGATGGGTGCGGTGAGTGCCCTCTTGCTTACTCCTTTCTCCCAGGTCACAGTGTCTGGTGCTCCAGTGCACACAGTCAATCTCCTGGGCCAATCGGTCGTCTGGCAGGAGAAAAACAAGGTAAGCAAATCATACAGCATCGGAGTTGAGACTCAGTCTTCTGGTGTTCCAGGTCCTCTTTTATATTCGCCTAGCCGTGATGATTTCCTGGTGCTGTCGGACAGTTGCCAGGGTGACGCTGATCTCATGCCGGGCTTCCCGCCACACCACTTGGGAGAGCATGGCCCTGAGTCCCATGTCTGAAGCATTGGTCTGAAGCAGGAAGGGGCAGTTGAAGACCGGGGCGTGGAAGACGGGTTCAGAGGTGAGCGCCTGTTTAATATTCTGGAAAGACGTCTCAGCTTCTTCTGTCCAGCAGACCTTCTCTGGTTGCCTCTTCCTGGTCTGGTCTGTCAGTGGTGCAGCTATAGAGGAAAAGCTTGGGATAAAGCATAGATAATAATGCCCCGACCTCAAGCAGTAATCAGAGCAAAGGGTGGCTATTTTAAAGAAACTAGAATATAAAAGATGTTTTCAGTTACTTCATCCTTTTTTTGCTAAGTACATAACTCCACATGTGTTCATTCATAGTTTTGAAGCCTTCAGTGAGAATCTATCAATGTAAATGGTCATGAAAATAAAGAAAACATATTGAATAAGAAGTCTGTCCAAACTTTTGGACTGTACTGTATATACTGTATATATATAAAAGATTATTATTTAATACTTTTTATTAACTCGACAAAGTCAACTTTCATTTGGTATGAAAGTTAATTTTAGACCCAACGCCAACAGCTAAATCAAACCTTTATTAGTCTTTTTTTTATCATCTGTGTTTATTCATGTTAAGCAACACTTTATCTCTTAAAGAGTTTAAAAAAGAGGCTCTAATTCCTCTGAGACTTAGCATCATGTAGGAATTGAGGTTATGTGGCTTTTGTCTCCTGATGTGTATCAAACTCTCAGAGGCTTACGTGTTTCAATAAGCTCTCGTGGCATTCGAGGTCAATGGCAGTGATTCAACACTGGATAACACTAATAAAGAAACAAATCTATACTTTAATCTGATCTGCCAAACAGAATCCCCTTTCACACACATGCTTGAGATTGTTTTCTAGCTTTCCAGTAGGGAAAAGAGGAGGAAATGAGAATTATTGATCAGAATATATATGTTTTCCACAGACTATGTCGTTTCTCTGCGAAGCAGGTCTTTTTTGTTAATTGTTTTGGCAACTTGCGCTGCCGCCTTTGCCAATAAAATCACCTTGGAATTGAAAACTGATTTGAAGTTGAATAGACTGCCGGAAATCTGAACTGCAGCTGCAAAAAGGGATTATAGTGGTTTGGCAGGAGTCAAGCGTGTGCGAGTATGCGTACTTGCTCTAGAACACAGCTGGGAGGAGTTCAATTAGTTCAGCCCAAATGCAAATCCAAGTTAAAGGTCTTGCCTGGATGAGACCTGAAAACAATGAAGCTTTTCCACGCCTCCTTCCATTTAATTCCCTCCAGGCCTATAATCTCATCAAATCCCTTTTAAAAGAGGCAAATGTACGAATTCTTATTTGAAACCTCTTGGCATTCCAAGTCATTCCGACATTTGGTCAGACTTGCCATTCATTGCGGCATAGGAACAAGTCATATAAATGCTGCTGAGATCTATTTTGAATCTCTGTCGCTTTTTGTAGGCAACAATTAGATTAGATGGAAAGCAAATGGAGACTGAAAAAAATCATGGTCCCATCTCTAGCATTTAGTGTGCTATCAAGATTTCTCATCAATTTCTTAATTTTAAAATCAGCTGCAATTTGCATATGACAACAACCGTTTAATTTTGGTTAATTTAAGGTGAAGCATCAGACACAAATTTGAAGCAACAATTTGTAATAAAAGCACAGTACTTTATTTCAGAGACCAATTCTTACTAATAACTATAGTAGTTGCTTATTTTTTGTTCTTATAAAGCATATATTAATGCTTTATTCTGACCATATTTTAAAACTCTTTACTTACTTGAACCTAAACATAACAACTATCTCACTAAGTATTATTAAACAGCAAATTAGGAGTTTTGTTTGAGACAAAAGTTGTAGTTAATAGTCAGAATTGATCTCCAAGCTAAAATATGAGCAAAACATCAGTTCAAAATGGCTAGAAAAGTTTGTTTGGCTGCTTTTTTATATCAAATGTTGGATGTACAGTAACTAACTGTATTTCATTAAGCTAAAGTCTTTTAATTGGTTTTAAATTGTTTGGGCTGCATGGGCTATATTACTCAAGAAATCCAAATATGATATTTGACGATTATTTAATGTAAGCTTAATTTAAATGATTTTAAACAACACTGTTGTTTACATTGAATAATGTAACAATGTGTGCACATTAAAATTGACTTATGAAGAGTTTATTTGCAGAAACAGATAAAATCATGTTTTTTTCTTATGTTTTTATTGTTTTATTGTACCAGCTGTATTATTTTTCTTTTTTGAGATTAATTGGAATCTATAACTAAAACATTTTTTTTAATTGTTAAAAGCGTAATTATCTGTTTTGAGAGATGCTTGAGAGACTTCAGACTGCCTGTCAAGTTGCTCAGGAACTTTTACTCCTGCACCATCGAGAGCATCCTGACGAGAAATATCTTAACCTGGTTCGGGAACAGGACCATGCAGGACAGACGAGCTCTACAGAGGGTGGTGCGATCAGCTGAGCGCACTATCCGCACCGAGCCCCCTGACCTGCACTCAATCTACAGCAGGCGGTGCTGGACCAAGGCCAGGAAGATTGTGAAGGACCTCAGCCTTCCTAACAATGGACTGTTTTCTCTCTTGGGGTCAGGAAAGTGATTCCGCTCCCTGAAGGCCAACACAGAGAGGATGAGGAGGAGCTTCTTCCCTCAGGCGATACAGTCTCTCAATCAGTACATCACACAGTACTGATCCATTTTGCACATCCACACATAATGTTTTTTTGCACTCACTCTGGACACTGAACTCTCTACTTTGTACTTTCAATTTGCACTACATGTTGCAGATGGGAGGACGCTACATGGGGATACATGAGTGGAATTTACTCTTTACTCACTTGCACTTATCAAATTGTTACTCTTGTTGTGTGTACATATATCTCATATATTTATACTATATTCTACTTCTATTTTCCTTTTATTCTATTTCATTTTATTGCTAGTTTTTTTTTTTTTTTTTCTCTATATCGTATTTATTTACTGTACTTATTTTTTATATTCTACTTCTATTTTGCTGTTTTACTTTTTCTTGTGTCAGTTTGCTGGAGCAGTCGTGAAATACATTTCTCTTCATGTCGTACCGTGTGTGTATGTGAATGTGACAAATAAAATTTTAATTTTGGACAGTCAACAAAAGATGTTGATCCAGGATCATGTCCTACTTGGCAAAATCACGACAAAACTCACTACATACAGCGATGTCTAACTTTATTGTAGTTTTCAAATGGCTGTGCAAATAGTATATAGTGCTGTCATGAGCATTTTCAATGAGTGTCACCAAAATCAGACTTTTTTTGCATTGTAAAAAATGTACAGAGTAAACTGTCATAATGAAAACATGACAAAGCCATTTGACTGTCTTGTTCATAAACAATGGTGTCAGGACTTTTCATTTTCACGACACTGACACTTTCTTTGACATGAATACTTGCTTTTGAGCAATGAACTATCCATTTTGAGCAAGTGACACACTTTTGCAAGGCATCAACTAGGTTTTGCAGTTTGCACTAATAGTTGTAACAAAGTATTAACTGTTGTGCAAATTTAAATACTGTTGTGAGAAATGCACCAAAGCAACTGAGAAAAACTATAAACTGCTTTTTTTATGAAAAGTTTAGGAATACACAGGACAGCTGTTCTTCTGGTGAGTTACTGTGCCACATGGGCCATAATTTAGCGTCAAACCACATCATAACACATGTTAAGGACAATCATGGGAAACAGAGTTCAGAGAGGGTTTTGATTTCACCTAGCTTTGTTTTCCTATCAGGACACACAGACAGAGGCGATAGGCTTTAAACCATGGTCCCTGGGCTGGTAAACAACAGATGGCAGAATCATATCCCCACGGTAACAAACTTTGACCCAAGAGCACACTGCATCGCTTGACATCTTTATTCAACGCTCAAAGTTTGGGAGGGAAGAACTTGTTCTTTCATTCTGTCACCGAATAAGTAATGGAGGCTCTGGTGAGCCAATTGCCTTCAGGCCACGGGAAACCAGTCACAGCGCCATAAGGGATAAGACAAAGCAAGAAAAACCTCCCATTCTCTCATGTGCAATTTGATGCATTCATTTTAAAACACATTAATCTCCAGCGGTTCTCTACATTGCCGGAGGGGCAGGGGTCACGGTTACCCAGTGGTTACAGATCTGGATTTATGGAGATCTATGAAAAGCAAGGTCAATTAGGTTAATCCTAGATTACTCTAGAAGAACAAACCAAACAAAAGTTATAATGTTCTGGAAAAATCTCACCTGCATGTCTTTAAAATTCAATTAACTTTTAAAAGGAACTTTTCTAAAAATAAAAACTGTTATGTGTCTCCAAACATGTTCTATTGAATAAAAACATACAGTGAGTGTTTAGACAGTGATTAGAGGCTGACTAACTTGGTAGGAGATCTAAAAGCAAACTAATATGACTGCCTATGGCTTCCAAATCTAACTTGAACATAGTATTTGTTGACCATATCAAGTATTTTGAATGTTTGCTTGGCAAAAGTTTTGAAAAAGTTTAGAAAGCTAATGACGTTGGAAACTAACTAAAGGCCTTCTGGACAGATTAATAGATGGACAGATAGATGGATAGATAGACTGTTGCTAAAAGCAAATGCTCTACCATGTTGGAAATATGCCTTACACCAAATCAAACCCTAAACCTACCCGATAGTGTTTACAAATGCAAAAGGCATTTGTTAATGCAACAGTGCCATTTCAACTGCCTTTTACACAGATTTTAACTGAGCTTCAAGTGCAATGCCGAATCACGTGAGCTAGCAGGTAAACCTGCTATCTATAAAACCTGTAGATACGAAGCTGAATACGTGTGATGCTGACATTCAAAAGGACCCGTTTTCAAATCTCAAGTCATAACATTGTATGAAAATGACCCTTTATTAATCAAAGCTCTGTAAATTTGTGTGAAAAGGAGGTTTTTTTTTTTTTTTTTTTTTTTGGAAACTGCACTGATATGTACTTATTGATACGTATTTCATGGCTCGCTAAAAAGTGCACCAACGTACGTTAATGCCATTAAACCAGGTAGACAGATATATAGATAGATAGTATTTCCTCAATGTTTCGTTCTTTGCCACACACAGACAGTCAGTTATTGCATCATTCCCAGGAAACAGAGGAGAAACTGTCAGAAAGTGAATCAAAATTGAGTGTAATGCTGCTCTTTTTATAGGTGCACCTGAATCCATTCCAGCACAGAATGACTCATCCTCTGATGAGGAAGAACATTGTCTCAGCTCACATCAAAGAACTGCAAAATAATGCGGCCTTCATCCTCACATGAAAGTAGCGCAGCACCTGATCTCATCATGAGAATGACTGCGGGTCTGAAGGAATTACAATCCATGTTTCACCTGTTTGTGAACCCCTCTATTGAGAAAATCAACCTGGACATGACAAACCAGAGAAACACAGACAAACTCCCAGCTGTGTGGTTCTGCTTTATTCCTGCAGTCTGCACAGCTATGAGAACAAAACACCATTTAATATATCATCAAATCAGCACGTCACTGAACAAATGTGGTTTTATCCAGGGACGTACATTTGAACAATTTACACAGTGCTAAAACTACAAACCAGCTGCAAAAAATATTATAATTATGAAAAACTGTGAATATTAAAGCCACTATATGGCAACTAACATATGCACAGTGTGTCAAATGCTGGAAACCAAAAATAATGTGCGTGTGCGTCTAATTAGAGCCTTAAAGTGAGGAATTATAATGAAAACTTTGTAAGTAAATTCCTTAGTGTATCATTTCTGTCTAATGCAAATGAATTATGAGGTACAAAGTCTACGGAACTTTGAAATCATTTATATGTTATATATTAAGTATCAGAGTCTGCAAAATGTTTTATTATAGCTTAAAAAATAACTTCAAAACTCTACATAACTAGATTCTAGATAGATAGATAGTGTCATGAACAGGACGTGAGATGTGCACAGAGTCAGTTCAGGCAGAGTCGGGCAATGGCAAACGGGAACATACATAGTAGGCAAATACGTGAGAATAATCCAGTATAACAAGGCAGTGGTCAGACGATTGGAAAACAGTATCCAGGGGGGCGAGGCAAGATCAAGAGTCCGGGAGCGTGCAAGGTCGAGAACAGTGATCTGAGGTGAGAACAAAGAAAACATGGGAAACATGGAGAAACGAGAATGGCTCACAAAGGGTTGTATCACAGAGTACATAAACAATCCAACAATGATGAGCGAATTTCAAATTCTTCAAACGGGGCTTATAAACACATGATAACAAGGTTAAGGGGAGGAGCGAGTTAGTGTCCAAGGCGACAGACGAGGTGGGTGGAGACAATAAGTTCATATTAAAAGTCCATAACGTAGAACGGAGACAAACACACATAGAGTACACATGACGCTGGAGTGCCACACGTCCTGATTTTGCTGAGTTAGGCGTGTTCCTGAGTCAACATTTTGTTGACCCTGGAACATCATTTTATTCCAAAATTGTAGTTTTGACCATATCTCTACTCCTAAACCTAACCCTACCCATGAGTATTGCCTAAAATCAGAGAAAATGATAGATGACTAACACTGATGTACAATCACCAAACACTGATTGTAAGCCTAAACTGGTTCTTCAAATCTGATTGTTGTCAATGTTGTGACACGCCGAACTCAGCAAAATCTGGTTCTGCCTAGAGTGCCATCCAGATAGATAGAACTGCAGATGAATGAATGAACGAACAAACGAATGAATGAATATATTGATATCAAATACCTCTTTTAGGAATAAAAACACTAGTTCAACAAACAAACAAACAAACAAACAAACAGCTAAATAAATAAGTAAACAAATAAATACATTTAACAAAAAAACATTTAAATAAATAATTAATATCTTGACATCCTTTTTTTAGAGGAAAAACAGTTCAACAAACAAACATATAATACTGTAAATAACAATAAGGGTATACAAATAAACAAAGGGTAAAATGAAAAAAATAAATAAATATCTTGACATCCAGTCCTTCTTTTAGAAAATCACCAGTTCAGTAAATAAACAAATAAACAAAACAACAAACAGATATCTTGACATAAAATCAAATTTTTGGAACGTCTCTTTTAAAGTCACAGTCGCTGACTGGGATGAGCTTCTAAAGTTTTATTCTTTACAGTAAGTTTAAAAATCAGTGTAAAATGCACAAGTAATTCCAGTATTACACACTGGCTCCTTTGGGGTATTAGTCAAACTATTTCCTGTCGGCTTGTCTTTCTCGTAGCAGGTAATTTGATGAACAGATGGTACCTTGGACTGTGATTGACAGATTCAAAACATGGGTCCATCATTGCTGTTTTCACATCTGGAACAAGAGCAGGATTTGATTGGCACGTCACTAGTTTCCTGCAATCTATTACCGGCACTGTCAAATACACGGTGACCTCTACACAGACCAGTGGCTGTCTGACTCTCTGACAAGCCTCTTTGCAAAACGCACCTCCACAAAAATCAATAAACTAGCGCATGTGTGTCGTCAGAAAAAGTCGGCTGAATCATCTGCAGCAGATGCCAAAGCTAAAACAATCTTGTCAGACTGGCATTTTTCACATCATAAACTTTAAGAGCTGATCATTGCTGTGCAACAATTTCAACAAAACATCACAGACACAACTAAATCTAAAGCCTTTTTCAATTGATTATAAAAAAAAAAAAAAGGCTAGACTGAACTAGACTGGTGCTTGATCACAGTTACAGCTGGCACTATATACTACTGAGAGTTTCAATTATTGTTTTTTATTTATTTTTATTCATTTATTTTTTGCTGTTTGAAAGTTGTACAGGTTGTGAAACACAACAGGTTGTGCACAATTGTGAAAAAAAAAATCACAATATTACAGTTTTTTTGTTGTTGTTGTTTTCTTTCTTTATTTTATTTTTTTTCTATTTTGAGCATGTAAATGTAGCCTCTGACCATAAGACACTTCAATTCAATTCAATTAAATTCAAATTTATTTGTATAGCGCCTTTCATGATACATATCATTGCAAAGCAGCTTTACACCAAAGTAATGTTTTACAGTATTTGTAGTAGTAGGTTGTACATGTAAATATGGCATAGATGTGAGATAAAGATCCATTAGTAACGTAATCGAACAGACAAGGAACATTATAAATTAGTAGCAGAGTTCGGTAGTACTGTGTGTTGTTCCAGGGTTGGCATCATCTGAAGTCTGTAAGAGATTTAAACATGGATTTTGAAGGAATGCACTATATCGACAAGATATGGATATACGTGAAGGAAAACACAGCCTTCAGGCTGACTGTGGAACAAGGAACGAGGGGCAGGTAGCACGTGGCTAATGGCCTCAGCCTGCTGCTGGACTAACCATTGGTTATACACTTGTTCATGCTTAACTGATGCATACATGTGTCACAGTTGGTGTTTGTGGATTGAAGAGATCCCAGGTAACGTTGATTTAAATAATAAAGTCTTTTAGTAAACATGAAGGTAAACACAGAGAACTCCAACGCAATACATCTATTGACCAACAAACTAGAACTCAATAGACAGGGGATTTAAACACAATAACTAATGAACTAGACAAGACACAGCTGGGGAAACACAGGTGGACATGAATTAACTAATAATCACACATAGACACAGGAAGGACCAAATAAGGGCAAACAGGAAGACATGAAAACGAAACGAAACTAAGAATACAAAAACGCAGACTTTAAACTGAACTAAACAGACATAGAACGTGACAACATGTTAATCATAAATTACTAGTTTTGCTTAACTAATGCATAATTTGGGCCCTTAAAATGTTAAGTTGATCATTAATTTCTAGTATGTTTTTTGCTCAACTAATGCTTAATTATAAACAAATTAATCAGTAATTAATGCTTACCTAATGCATTATTCTTAGCAAATTCATTATGCAATCAACTGCCAATACAATTATTTTAATATTTTAAAATAAAATACATAATGTTATGTCTTGGAAAAACTCCCAAAATAATATAATGTGAATTATAGTATGAAATTTAGCAAATACAAGTTAATAAAATATTTTATTAAATATTTTAACATTGAAATCCACTATGCAATGTCTTAAAATTATCTTCTATTGAAAGTCTTTCATAGCAAATATCATAGTATGTAATTTAAAAAGTCAAAACTTTGTTTAAAATTGTTTATTTTTATTTATAGTTTAATTTCATTAAATGTAATAATAATTATGTAATAATAATAATAGTATTTATTATTATTATTATTATTATTATTATTATTATATTTAAAGTCAATATGCCATATTTTATTGAAAAAGGAAAAGAAAAGAAAAGAAAAGAAAAAAAAAGCATATAAAAACTCACTTGTCAAACATAAAGTGTTATTTTTAGTTTGTTAAATATCTGTTGTGTTTGTTAACCTCTCACATCTAGCTCTTGTGTAGGCACATGTGTGTGTTAAAGCCACCCGAGGGCAAATAAACATAAGAAGTCAACAACACTAAAGCGTCTGCGTCAGGTCCCGTGACAGTCGCACCTGCCCTGTGTTTATCCTCACACACCTTTCAGACTCACAATGCCACTTCAGATTCATCAGTCAGCATCCGAGCCACTCATTGACCGAGGGAAGGTCACATCCATCTGTCAGACTTCATGGGAAAGCAAAGAGTGTTTGATATGATAGGGGTTGTTTAGGGGCAGCTGTGCCCTCAGGAGTGTTCACTGATGGATGGGTCTTGATATGAGAGGTGAGAATCTTCAGCTGTGTTTGTTACGGACCTAACAGACCTGTCAGGTAACGCTGAAAACTTCTGAGTATGTTTAGTTTCAAATGCATCTATTAAAAGGGACATATACTGGACTTTTGGTAAATTTCCACTTTAAGATCGATTTAAAAATGCACCCAAAAATAGCCATCATTTTGTTTCAAATGATAATTTTTCCCCTTAACAGGCGGTTTTACAGGAAAAAAGTTAGTTATCCAGGTTTTTTTGTAAAATATTTATGAAAGGTTATTTAAAAAATGTTTAATTCTTTAGGGTTGGTAAGATTTCATAATGTTTTAAATATTTATTAATATTTTTAATATGTTAAAGAATGTTATGTTCACAAAGGCTTCATTAATTTAATCAAAATCAGTAACACTGTGAAATAATATTAAAATTAAACATTACTGTTTTTTGAATATGTTTTAAAATGTATTTCTTTTTTTATGCAAAGCTGAAATTTCAGCATTGCAATTATTCAGAAATCATTCTTATATGCTGATTTGCTGCTCAAGACACATTATTATAAATGTACAAAAAAAAGGTATAAAGCCCACTTTTGTCTCATAAGAAAAAAACATGAATAAAACAATGAAATTAAGGCATAATTAAAATGATAAGTCATAATTATGAGAAAGTGACATTGTCAAAATTGTGAGCTAAAAAGACAAAACAATAACTTTAGAAATATAAAGGTGTGTATACGAAGTCAGAATTATGACTTGTAAAGTTGAAATTGTGACATAATAAATTATAATAAAGTGTCTAAATAATTTACAAATCTAAGTTGGTATGCTAAGATTTTTAGTTTGAGTTAATTATAAAAATGTAATACTATGAAGTTACGGGTTGAAAACATTTGATAAATATCAGCATGGCTCTAAAAACACTGTAATCCTGTTTTCCATTATATATCAGACATGAATCTAATCAGAGCTAATGTCACAGAAAATTTAGGAACACTTCTTGCCAGGTTGTTTATCACTGGGAATAATGATCAAGATTTGAACTGCGGTAATTTTGTGATGAATGCTCAAGTCGTGTGAGTAACTGTAGGTCGTGTTCCAGAGAGTGCTCTATTGGAAGTGTGTGTATCATGAATTTATCAGCTACTTCCCAACATGACACTCATTTTGAACCCTGACTGCGGTTGCTTACTGTGAAATCACAAGATCTTTTAACTCATCAGAGATGAATGTATTCCCTCTGTCTCTGTAGCGCTCTGAGAGGAATGAAAGAGATCCTCAGATGTGCTCTCGCTCTTTCTTCAAAACAGCTTTACATTGAAAACTGTCTAACAGCTTTAGTATTACAGAGGGCAAAACAGCGACAATATGCATTTATTGTCATAATAAGCTAGTAAGGTAATATCACTTATAATATTAATTTATAGAGTAAGTTTTTGTTTATATAATGTGTGTGTGTTTGTGTGTGTTTTCGTTATGTTAATATAAAGACACACAAATACAGTATATTTTTAAATATTTACATGTACTCATATCATTTTCTTATTATATTCTTATTATTCTTACTATTTCTTATTACTTATGAATATATTTAAAATATAAACACAACACATTTTTGCTATATATATATATATATATATACCTGTGTATGTATTTATATACGCATAATAAATATGCAAAGTACTCACATGTGTACACAAATACTGATTAAGCCAGCCAGCAAAAAAATACATAAATAAATAAATATTAAATCTAAGAATGAAGATATGTATATATATGACAGTGATGGTCTGGGGTGCCATGTCAGCTGCTGGTGTTGGTCCACTGTGGCAGGGTCAATGCAGCTAGCTATCAGGAGATTTTGGAGCACTTCATGCTTCCATCTGCTGAAAAGCTTTATGGAGA
>JAUYWG010000055.1:20780145-20800082 GCA_034779775.1 Enteromius afrohamiltoni | reverse complement strand
ACAAAGGTGAAAACACGCACGAGAAATCCTAGTGCTGGAGTGCCATCTAGTGTTCCCTTACTGGCAACTCCAGCTGCATGACAATCTGGGTTACATATTATTGCATTAAATTGATTTAAAGTGACAGCAGAGATATTTGTAATTTTACAAAGAATTATTTTTAATAAAACTAAGGTGCATTATTTTTTAACTAACCAAGAGGTTATTACAAAATTTGTGTTTACTGTATTTTGTAACAAATAAATGTAGCCATTTTTTTCTTGTTTCCAACCTTACATTTTTTGTCAGGCACTATAAGTGAAACAATATGCCATATATATATATATATAACAATATATATATATATATATATACTGTACCAAACTGTATTCATGTGAGCAGTGAACTTAAATGTTTTTTACTGAAAGTTGACAGGTATTTGTGACTCGTTTCCAATTACAGCAGTTTCTGTAAGGTCACTGCAAGTCTGTTATTACTGAATTCTGAACCAATTTTCTTACAGCTTGTCATTGTACATGTCAATTCAGTTCTGCCACACTTTGGAAAAGGGTGTAAAAAGGCTCCATACAAATGCTTCACATTTCAACTTTTTAATTCTTAGAAACTAAACGATCACAGAACCTCACTCTGGTTCCTTTTAACAGCCCTGCCTTCTCGCCGATGGGGTTACGACTTCATTAAAACTGAACAAAGATCGTAAAAAGCAGACATACAAATTATGCTCCATTTAGTACAGTTAAATGGCTTCACATAAAAGCAAACCAGTGTTGTATCACTGCTGGATCTACTGAGACATAAAGCCAGTTTTACTTGAACCACAAGCATCTTTATATGGACATTAATTAACCAAGTAACAGAAAAAGGATTTCACCAAAGCATAATAATTTTCACAGTATCGATTGGGAGTTTTAATCAAAATTACCATTTTAGAAAGAATATAACCTCACATCTATAAGTCAGAGATTATATTAATGCACATTTATGATCTGAAACAAAATTGGGCACCAGCGCAGAGAGATCTTTTGACAACTCAAAACACTAGTGCGAAATGACAGGCTTGGTGTTGATGAAAAGCATATCATTTTGGCAGCCATCATGACGGTCACGATCAGTGGCGGGGAACATGGCATCCCATTAGCACTTTTTAAAAACAAATCATTCTTAGTCAGTAATTTAGCAAGAGATAGGATGCCTATAATGGGAGTGACAGTTTTAAAGCAAAACCGTTTTAGCGCCCAAACAATAACCAGCAGAAACCTCTAAAGTCAAGTGTTCACTCCGTCGGGCTTTCTCATTGACAGTGATTAAATGGATGGAGGTCGTATGTCATTGTGCTCTCGGTTGCTGGTGGGCGTTTCTACATGACTGCAGTATTCATCTGTATCACAATCCATGCTCCCACTGTAGTCACCACATACTGTTACTTAAATAAACACACTACTTATTTGTGAATAGGCTCATTTTTTAACTAACCTAGAGTTAAATAGTTGAGTTTGGCGGTAGCACTTTTAGCTGAAGCTTAGCATAGATCATAGAATCTGATTAAACCTTTAGCATCTCACTCGAAATTGACCAAAGAGTAGTGATTTTGTTCCTATTTAACTTGACTCTTGACTCTTCTACACTGTACAGCTAAAAGTTCTACTGCCAGACACAGAGATCGGCTGAATGCATTCAAAAACTGTAAAAAGCTAAACTGTTTAACTCTAGGAGGTTTAGAAAATTAGCCTATTTTCTAAAAAAAAGTGGTGTGTTCCTCTAAAGAAAAAACTGTTAAAGGAGCAGAGTGGAATATTGACAGCTAGCAGTTGAACTGGGTACTGCAGTTCAAACTCAGAATATTGGAGAGAGTTGCTTGTCCTGCCCTCTGCTCGTCTTGATGATCATGAAGGTTGCCAGATTGAGGACATGCAACAAGTACAGTTGATAACGGAAGGCAACAAGCCTGATGAACTGATTTATCCACGTTTTAAAGTGCCCCCACTATGGATTTTTGAAACAGCTGTATGAAAATGAAAAAATTTAAAAGTTTTAAATCTGAAAGTGCACCGTGCATAAAGTTATTGTCTCTCAAAAGAATGAGTCAATTCTGAATTATTGAAACAAGCTGTTTTTAAAAGTCCAAAGCCTTTTCATGTTGACATCAACATGAAATGTTAGTATATTCGCCAACAAGTTGTTGTTCTTTTCACGCTGGTCTGAATGAAAATGCAAAGTCATGCTTTGCCACTAGGTGTCAATTTTTGAGGTTTAAAAGCTCACAAACACTGCTTTAAATGAAATCAACCAATCACTGGAGGGGTTTGGAAAAAAAATGAATTGTTGAACGAATCACTTGGAAGAATAGGGTAAAAATTATATAAAAATTAATCTAATTAATAAGAGGCTTTGTAATTAATTCATTGAAATTAATCGCATGTAAATATTTGACCTGAGAACAGTGAGAAGTAAGTTTTTTTCATATGGATTTTCAGTATGCCATTGAGTAATGACTGAATACATAAGCTTAAGCAACAAAATATTGTTTATTTTTGTTCAACCAAGTCCAACCGACCAATATTGTGCCATGCGTGATTTCACACTGAGCCGTATATACCACACACAGCTGTTGTTCACTGACGAGCTGCGCAAAACCATGTTCATTATCAGCTTGGATTTGCGCAGCTCGTCAGTAAACAACGGCTGTGTGTAGTATATACGGCTCAATGGGAAATCACGCACCTGATGGCATTTACCGCTGAACCTTTCATAACCTATTATTTGACACTTTTAATATGCCTCATAGACATGAAAGCATCACTGTAAGCAAAATGTTCTGCATAGAGACAAAAATAGGCAAAATATTTGACGTTTAAAATCACACCTTCCAAATCATAACTTTTTCCCGTTTTTATTTGTTGACAAAAAAGAATTAAAATCTTAGTTTTTATTTGATTGTCATTTCAATTTTATCTGTGAAAAAAATGTAATTGACAACAATTATCTGTAAAAGAAATTAACACACAAAATTGAGCACAAAATGTTTTTATAAATTTAACCATTGGCATTGCATAGTATTTTTCTTTATGCTGATTAATTACAATCAAACCATTGCATCCAAAATAAAGTTTTTGTTTACATAATATACAGTATGTTTCACGAGTTCACACTTCCTCATTAATAAGCAAATAGAAAATCTTGTTTGCTGTGTTGTCCGGGGAGAGGGCCAAGAGCTCTTTTTCCATACTATGGATGTAATGTACTCTAACTGAAATGAAGAACAAGTGCATATTTCATAACAAACAGTAAAAAAATTGAAAATAGAAAAAGACAAGGACATCTTATAAAGGACTGCACTTTTAAATAAATACTGATAAATACCAGTGACATCTTGATATGTGATTATGTAATCGCGATGCAACAATATTGTGTCATCTTCATCTCCATCAAGACCTTTTTTGTGTTCACAATATATTGATTCTAGTGAACATATAGTTTGATAAACCAACAAAGTATTTCCTCTGACCCAGTGATACGATTTTAAGAATCAGGCTGTGTTCATTTGTGTTTAACTCCCTTTTTCCCTGCCTTTGTAAAAGTGTAAATGTCTGTTTACCTGTGGATTTAAATGGAGAGTGTGAAGTAGACACTGAGACAATTTGTGAGAGCAACGACCTGACAATGTCCCTAAAGAGGGGGTCCCAAGGTTAGTCTACTTACAAGCGAAGGTTTGGACACGCCAAGTATTTTCGAGTGCTAACACAGGAGCTTACAGATGAGAGGCAAACAGGCGAGCACTTCGGGGCCAGGCGCTGTGGTTCGGTCCCCGGCGCGGTATCGATCGGCTGAAATCTCATCACTCTACCTTTTGAAGTAGTTAAGAGCAGCCTCGTCTGCCACAATTGGATGTGGGGATTGGATTTCTCCCAGGTCACCCGTGGTTATTTTTAGGGTGGTGAGAAAATCCTGTCTCAGCCGCACTCGACAGCACACACACGTGAACATACACACACTTCTGAAGGGAAAAGTGCTTAATTGCACAAGATCCCAGTCAGTCATATTTAGTATGTTTGCTTTCTGTATACGCAGAATAGCTGATTCACAGACACATGAAACTATATACATACACACACACCTCTTCGAATGGTTTATTTGTGCTGAGCGTTCCATGTGACTTAGCCCTTGTCGAATTAGCATTGTGGGGAGCTAAACTGCTGCCACACAAGGTGGAGTTCCTTATACTTCAACATCACAATCTTGACTTTTCATTTCTCCTTTAATGGAAACCGCACTGCAGTTTGATGCGGCCACCTCAAATTCACATTTCACACAGTTCCTGCTGTTCTGACCCAGTGACCAGCACCACTCACTGAGCTATACCATACCTGCCTTCAATCTGCTGGCTTGTTTGGCTTATTTTCTTCTTCTGAGAGTAAAAATAACCCAATAATAAGCTAACCACTTAAATGACCAGTTTTAACCTTTGTTGATGTTAAAATGGTTTTTAAAAATGTACAATTACATTAAAGTTTTAGTAGTAGTAGTTGTACTAATAATAACAATTACATTCTTAAATTAAACACAGTTTGAAAAACCCAAATGTATTGCAATGTTTATTGTATTTTATGGCGATTGCTTTTTTCTAACAATATGGTATGTTTAATTGTAAGTTTAGAACAAGTTTTAATCTAAAAATAATAGTCCGAATGAATTTTATAGTTGTTGAATTTAGTTATTAATATGAGTAACTTAAATAACTAACTAGTTTTCATGTTACAAGTAATACACCCAGCTCTGATCATAAATTAACACAATCAACCAATTTTCATGAATTAAACATTGATAGAATGATGAACGATTTGTAAACATTTCTGCAAAAGTTGTATTTGTTTAAATGTTGGTAGTTTTTTTAATGCTATCCATGCATCATTATTGTAACTTTTAATATCTATGCAGACATAAGTGTGAAAGAACCACACCATATATAAAATACATTGCTTTTGTAGGCACATCCAGAGTAAATCCAGTTTGGACTAGTAACTGGCAGTAGACAGCTCTCTGGGTTTTAGAATAGTGCTAATGATTGTATTTATATAGATAAAACAATGATAAGAATCAAAAAACAGCTCATTATATAAACCTGTTTAGATGCAAATCAATAAACCGGCAACGCAAGAAAAACATGTTTACATACAATTCCAAAGTTTATCACATTCTTCTCCAGTCTTGACCTCAGAACGGTTTCACAGTTAGGCGTGAGCTCATTTAACAAGCTGACAGAATACTGATAAAGGCATTAACATGCAAAGAGAAATCGAGGTAACGTGCAGAAATCCAGGTGTCTGTATTGTTTAAACATACCCTTGCATCCAATTAAATACACAGTTTGAGCCATTTATGTGTGACCTTAGTGTGTTTGCATGTATTACACAATTTATGCTTAATAACCTGATAACAATAGATGGACATGCTTAATACGGGTTTGTTTATTTGGCAAGGGTCATACACGGTTTAAGCAAAACACATTACTACCATTCAGGTGGTTTATTGTGCATGTCTGCTTAAATCAATCAATAAATAAAATTGATGCAAAACTAAAAATGAATGTGACCTGAACAACCTGAAACAATCAAAAATGGTGTCTTAAAAGGAATTATGCTTTTTACTACATGACATTTGATGCTTTTTATAAAAAGCTGTAGTTTTGAACCAAATTTGTTTGACATCACCTGCTCATATTAACTGAGACAGCTTTCTAAATGTGGCTGGAGCATCCATAACAGTGCCCACTCAGGTAAGACCTTGACTGCAGTGTAATATGTGAATTCTGATGTTGCTTGGTTACTGTGGTCACAGCGCTAGGCAACCCCAGACTAGAGGTAAGTGGATACCACAGCTAATGCCAGATTCATGTGCAGTGATGGATTCAGGTCTGGAGCAGCCGGGTAACTACAACAACATCTGACCAAACTGTCCAAATCCACCCCTGTGAAAAGTCCAGTCTACAAAGGCACCAAGAGCATGAGTCTAAGCTGGCCTTTAGATGGCCGATGAGCTACCATGTTTAATAAACAAGTCTGTGCAACTGTTTGAGTATCTGGAGCCTTGGTTTGCTAACTTGCAGCTAATGACTACTGTAGACCAGAGAAAGGCAATAAATACACACACACTCAAGTTCAGTACACATTATACGTGTGTGTGTGTAGCACTAAAACGACTTTTTTATAGCAAGAATCTAGTTCTAGTTATTTATTACAACTATATTATTTAAATGTAAAATAAAATAAATAAATAAAGTCATGAAATGTAAATAAAAATAAACATTAGAAGTGAAATAAAAGCACTAAAATTAGCATACATACTAAAATATAACACAGATCCTCCCAACAAACACAAATATCATGTATTAATGTATAAATGTACTAATATGTTTGTGTGTAAAATGTAAAAAAATAATAACAATAATATACATATATGCACACACTGGAATAAAATATATACACATAACCAAACTATGATCTAATTACAGTAACACATTATATCATTAATATGCATTATGGTTGAAAGCATAATATGGTACAGAGACAAGAACTATGTGCCCTAATGGGTGGTAGAAGCACTGCACATGATAAATAGTGTCTCTTTAATAATAAGTGGTACCTGCGTATAGGCAAAAACATACCCCTCGCTGTTTGGACACTATTTCTAAACTCAGCCAATTTAGCTTCCTTTTCTAATCTTCTGCAAGAACACAATTTGCTTGTTTCCCCTCTGACTCACCATTTCTACCACCACTACAAACTACGAATGCATCTCTGCTCCTCTTTGATACAGAGCGTTGCACTTAGCTGAACCCACACTACAGTTACAACTCCTAGGTCTAAGTACAGGCTTCAAACAGTCATACAGTAGTTATGAATTATCTGCAAAAGGGTGAAAAGGACATTATATGAAGTCAGTTTGCAGCGACTGCCGGATGAGAGCGCATTCATGCCAGTCTGTGAGAGCTGAGCTTGAGATGAACTCGAGGTCTGGCCACTGTACTGCTAAATGACACAGACAGGTCGAGGAGCTTTCTGTGTGTTTCTGGTGCTAGTCTGAGTAAATGCTTGTTTATCTACTTCAGGCTGCACACAGATGTGTTTGTTGCCGTCAGACATTGGCAAAACTGTCTGATGGCTTTCGTCAGATCTCATCCACCCAACACACACACACACTGCAAAATATCACACAGCTTGAACAATTGTGCATTCCACACAAACTCTGTTATCAGACTACTCTCAGCACGACAGAGAGAAACACAGAACATCCTCCAATCAACAAGAAAGACTCTGGGGAAAAAAATAACCCACCCTGTGTACCAGCTGTTCATGTTGAGTCACAGCAGACATGCCTGTTCTCATTTACCAGCTCTGGATTAATGCTGCAATTCAGATTTTAAGGTCAAAGCGGAGGAATTTATGAACGAATATGCTTGGTGTGACAGTGAGTGCTGTGCATTTGTATGTAGTTTATTATTAGTGTGTGCAAGTCATGCTTGCTCGTGCAAAAAAAGAAGAAAAAAAAAGGCAGCTGTGGTTGCTAGAACTTCATTTTAAAAAAAAGCTGGTAGGAATATTTCAGATAGCTAGATAGATACCTGTAGATAGATAGATAGATATGAAAAATGAATGACACAATTATGCAAGTATACAAAACTAGTCAGAAAAGTGCAAAGGAAATTATCAAACCAATAAATGCATTAATTAATATTAATAAATATTTATCGCACACAACCTTTCTGCATAATAACACACAACACTGAAATAATGGCAAAAACATTGAACAATATGAGATGCAACATAAATATTGCAATATTTTTATTTTATTCACAAAATTTTAAGATGAAAATTTTAAGAAGAATTTTAAGAAGATTTAGGAAAATTGTAAGTGAAAACTTAAAAAAACTATAAAATGTGAAAAAAAAAAAAAAAAAACTTTGAAAAATAGATTAAATGTCCCATTTGATCAATTGTAGTTTGTCATTTTTCCCTGTTACGTGTTTTGATGTTCTTTGTTGTAATTTCCCCCATGTGCTCTTTGTTTTTCCCCATGACCTAGTTTCTTTTACTAAGCTATTCATGTCAGGTGTGTCCAGTTTGTTATCACTGATTGATTCTCCTTTATAAGTTGGTTTCTGTCCTTCCATTCCATATTCATACTCATGTAAAACATACTTACTACAGTACAATTGTAGTAAACATGATTTTAGATGGTCACACAGAATGTCTGTAGAGCAAACAGTTATGCATAAAGTTTAATACAGCACATTAGTGGTTTGTGGTAAAGTATGATCCTAATTAGTTCATATTACAAGAAGTAGATGGAAAGAAAAGTTCCCACAGGGAAATGTACACAATGCTGTTTACATGAAGTAGAAAGCTGAACGTTAACATTGACTGAATAAATGCAATCTACCCTTCTAGAAAGTTGCAGAATATCTTAGAGTATGAAAGTAATACAAAATCCCCCAGCATCTTTCTGTTCTATTAGAGGTTCAGCAAACATCTTAGAGGCAGGAAGTTAGTTTTAGCATCGTAGTCGATGGAGTCCGGCTATTGTGTGATTCAGGTCTGTTACAGAATAAAAAGAAAATGCCATGCGCTTTCCCACAAATTACTCCGGTCCGTCGTCATGGCAACCCCCCCCCCCATCTATCCTACCCAATCATTTAATAACTTCTTCCTGATAAGTATTTGGAGGAGGAGGAAACACCTTTTATTGACATTTATATAATCTATTAAATAAAAAAAGCATATTAGATATTTGAGCATGGAGATTGTTTGAGCACTTAGGGTTGCTGCATGGAATAAAAATCTCCCATCAGCAAACCGGCAGCCAAAAAAGAAAGATTTTCCACAGCACATATCGTGCAATGATGAAATGGGCCTCCCAAAAACTGCAAGATGCAGTAAAATAAACCATCAATCTCCTTTGTATGTGCACACACACAACCGGATGTAGATAAGAACAGATTGTAACTGTAATACATATATAAGCCTCATGTTTATCTTTCTCTCATGCACTCACATGCACACTCATACAGAAACTTCTTAGGGCGAAACAGAGTCTCCCAGTTTCCATGGTAACTGTCACAGAAACAGTTTTAAAAGCAGAGCGGCGTTTCGAAAGCAAAGAGTGCCACCCGACGACACAACCGTGCTGAGTCACACACTTAGCCCCGCCCAGTGAAACCTGGCACAACATGACCGATCCATCATCAACGTCACACTCAAACTCTTCCTGTGTAGATTTTACTGTCTGTTTGATCATTAAAGAAATAGTTCAGCCAAAATTTACTCTGATCATTTAAGATGAGTTTCTTATATAGCAATATAGCATTCACCAACGGATCCTTTGCAGTGAATGGGTCCCGTCAGAATGAGAGTCCAAACAAGACAACCTTATTTACTGTAGAATGCCATATTACTTATTGAGAAAACAACTATTTAATGGACTGGAGTGGTGTGGATTACTTGTGATGTTTCTATCAGCTGTTTAGATTCTGATGGCACCCAATCACCACAGAGGATCCATTGGTGATCAAGTATTGTAATGCTAAATGTCTCCAATTTGGTTCCTAAGAAAGAAACAAAACATCTACATATTGGATTGCCTGAGAGTAAGCAATATTAATTTTGGGGTTAACTTTTCCTACGTACATGCATCAGGTAGTTTAACGCACCGACAGTTTCCCTCCACATGCAAAAACACCCAGGCTGTCAGCCTTAATGTGGATAAATGGCTCTGGTCATGATCAAGCGATAAGATATGTGCAACAGTTATTTGAACACTCTGGAGAAACTCATACAGAAGTAATATGAGTTAGCAATCGCTAATCACTGTGCTATTAGTGATAAAACACATTAACGCTATAAATTTGCTCTCTATGCCAAAATCTGTGGCATTAGCCATTAATGCTGGAGTACTCTAAAGTAATTATAATCTAGCTGGGAACTATTGTCTGGATTTGCAAGTGAAAGTCTAAGTAACTCCACTGCTGACGCAAGTGACAGAAATTTGCTGATATATTAATTTATTATTTTGGCTCTAGAAGTGAGGAAAAGTTAAACTATTTAGCATGTAAGAAATTAAATGAACATGAAAGAACATTTGCAACCTATTTTATCATAATGGGGTGTACTCAGCAGGACAAAAATACTTGAAACTACTGCATTAACCAGCATTAAATCACTGTGCTACAGAGATAGTTTACCCATAAACTGGATACTTTAACTCTTGTATGACGTCATTTCAATATGCAAAAAGGGTCCATTTAAATATTCATATAATATACATTTAAATATAAATTGAAAAATAAAATGTTTGTTTTTTTTCCAATGGTGTACAAAAACAATATATTATGGACCAATAACACTACATTTAAAAAAAAAAAAAAAATATATATATATATATATATATATTATTTAGCACATAATAAATAATTACTAAAGATTAATTAATTGGTCAAATAATTAAAGAAACAGTAATTCAATAATTAATTAATTACAGGTTTGGAGCAACAAGAAGGTGATGCAAGTTTTCATTACTTTATGATTGATTGATTGATTGATTGATTGATTGCCTTTACTGACATATTTTTAGAAAGTCTGGATTATGACTAAGGTATTTAGCATTCTGTAGTGCTACTAGCATCATCCCAGCACTGGGCGTCCAAAAATGTCACCAGGCTTTCCCATAAAGCTCTGGAAAGTGTGAACACACCGGGTTTATGAAACTCTGTCTGCACACGGCGTGAAAAGTATTTTGTGGCGAAAACAAATGAGGTGCCACCACCACAATAGCTAATGCATTTGACCGGCCAGTCAATGCTCATATATTTACAGATGTCAAGATAAGACTCCAATTAGGGCCAAATGCTGCTGGAGCAGCAAATCTATAACCATCCATCAAGCGCCGCCAATTCTAACGAACTGGCAGGGAACATCCAGTTCATCTAATGCATATCTTTTTTTTTTTCCTTTTTCACGGCGAGCGAAAAGCCAGCTGCACAAGTGTCTCTTCCTAAATGGCCGTGAACGGTAAATCGCATCGGATATGGTAGCCGCGAGAGAAGGAGGGGTAAAATGCACATAATTGACGTCTAGCTTTGTGATATGCGACTACATCATCTGGTACATTAGTGAGAGAATGGCTGATGCCTGTTTGCCTGTGTTCACTCGTAATACTATTCATAGACAGAGCTTTAAATAAAATATAGGAGGTGGTGTCTGAAGGAGCGTTGTGGCTGATGGGAGTGGATTTTCCGTGTAATGAGAAGTCAGGTTTGTGCAGCTGCAAATTGTTGAATGCCCGAGCGTGCCGCGTCTGTTTCTCTCTCTCTTTCCCGCTCTTTCTTCTTCTCTGCACTGGCTGGTGTAATGCGAGCGTTTATTAGCTAACGCGGTCACCCACATGCTTTTAAAAATAGCAGCCTCTTCCCTCTCTCTGTCAAGGCCGATGAGAAATAAAGCGCTCTATTGTGCAGCAAGAGGCAGCTCTAAAACAATAGATGATCTGAATGGGGTTGAGATGGAGGAACGGCTTTGTGGCGGCTCTCAATTAGACGTGAGAGGCGTTAACTCGTTTCACATTCCAGAGACACTTAGCATCCTGTTGCATTGTCCAGCGGGGACGCTACCATATGGCAATCCAATGGGCAATCACCATCCAAAATGGCAATCTGCATCCAAGCACAGTCATGGATGTCAAAAGTGTGAGCTGACAATGGAGAGAGTTAGAGAGAGAAAACCGTCTGCCAAATAGATGGCACTCATTAAAAACAGACTTACGACTATGATCTGGTCCAAGAACAGTCCACTTAGACACACATGAAAGCCATGAGTTTTGGATTTTATGTGCCACGTTAATCTGGAATGATTATCTATATTAACAACAATATTAAGTCTGCATTAAAGAAAAGTAATTGAAATAATGATACAGCGGTCTCTGTGAACTGTAAAAATTGTGTAGAGTCTGTCTGTCCAAAAGCAATAAGAATTGATTATTTTACAAATATGATTCAGAAGACAGAGCCGAATATGTTGTGGATAGTCTCCCGTTGATGGATGTCATAGGTACAGCTCCATATCGCAGATGATTTTGGCATTTTATACAGGAAAAATATTAGCACATATCTAACTGATATGTGCTAATATTGTGCTTTACTAAGCGTCGATAGAAGTCTATATGCACAGTTTAGAGACTGAGTTATTAAAGAATATTAGGATATTAATTAAAGTTTGTGTTCCATAAACAAATTCTGTAAATTTTCAACTTTACATACAACAAAAGTCATTTTTGGACATTTGGACAACTTTAAAGGTGATTTTCTCAATATTTTATTTATTTATTTTGCACCCTCAGATTCCAGATTTTCAAATAGTTGTATCTCAGCCAATATCGTTATATCCTATCAATATTTATATTTATATTTATTCAGCTGATAAACCCCATTTAATTAATTCATTTATGTATTTACAGTATTTATTTTCTAAAGGCCCTTATGCATAGTTTTGTGATGCATGGTCACGAATTATTTCCTTTTTAGTTAACATTATCCAGGCTAAAAAAAATGCATTAAAAAATGCATAAAAATAATGAAAAAATACAAATGAAAGAATTTATATATAAGTATACATAATGTAAAATAAACTGATCTATATCTGAGGTCGTCTCGAACAAAGGTCTGAATGTATTATAAAGATTTGTTGTCAGCAACCTTGTAAACTTTGGCAAATTCAAATACTAAATCAGCTAAAATAGAATAAAATAGAATAGAATACGTCACTAATCTTTTGGGATAAATCCAGTGATTACCTTATCTTTAAAACTCCTCAGTGTACCAATTTTGATATATTGCAAGCACATCTTTCCCGACAGACAGTAAAAGAAGCCTGTGCACTCTGACTCGAGCCAGTCAGTAAACATGATGTGCCAAGACGAAACAACAATAGATAAAGCTGAATATTTTTTATGACAATTTCCATTTTCATTCCCCAAACTACCTAGTCCACCCAAGCCAACCACATTTGCAAAACAGTATATTGTATTTCCATATCAGCATGCCGTAAACTCCATCCTGTATAAAATGAGGTTAACATAATCTCATGTTGGCCTTTCACACCGCAGAATGAGGAGTAGTAGCAGAAACACAATTGTGAACTAGAGCTAAAATGACCCAAGTCCTCTGGGTGAGACCCTGACAATCTGATCCATGTTCTCCAATAAACCCGTGGAACTCGCAGGAACGCAAGAGGTTTGATTCACACACTGAGATAAACTGCACTTGCTCATAATGTCTCATTATTTTGGAGCTTTTTTTACTCCCATGCGACGCTGCCGAGAGCACAAACTGACATTTGTAATGCAGCTTTATTTATTCTTCATTTGTTTGTCTGCGCTCGTCTCACAAGGGACGTTTGATGTGAATTGGGGGTAGAGAGTCCCAGTGCAGTAAATGGAGGATATGAATGTGCTGGTAGAGGAACACAGGGAGTTCTGGATCCTACTGAATTCAATACTCACCAGAGTTACAGCATACAGAGAGAACTAAAGGCAAACACTACACTTCCCTCTCTGATTATAGGATTAATCTGCAATCTGTGTTTTGAATTATATTTGCCCATGAGATTTCCTTACTTGACTGCCTCATGGACACGCAAAAGTAGGTTTAAGTTTAGGTTGCTCTTTGTCAAAATATTTACAATGTCATTCAAATATTATGCTGATGCATTGTAAATGTGCAAAATATCAGTGAATAAAACGTTAGTAACAGGCAATATTAATAATAGAAAACAAAGATAACCTGAAATACCTATTTGCCACATGAAGTGGACCATGAACTTAAATTAAAATCATAATTTAAATAATTTACTATTTTAAAACAAGTTCTCATTGTGAGCATGCAGTTCATTAATTCACATTATTCTAGTGAGAATTTGAATGTAATAAAAACGAAATATGAATGCAATAAATGCAATTAAATGTAAAAGTAAAAATAAATTCAAATTTGACAACAAAATAAAATTAAATGCAATTAAATTTAAAAATAAAATAAAATAATGAATGATGATGAAATACATTTAAATGCAATTAAATAAAAACATTAATAAATAATGATTGACAATACTGACAAATAAATACATTTAAATGTAAAAAGAAACAAAAAATAAAATAACTTGTCAAGATAAACGTGATGTTCAGCCTCCACAACCTGGTCACCATTTTAAAAAGGGCCCAATTCATATTCATATGATTCTTAGGACAACATTTTCATTCTCTCTTCATCTGACTGCAAACTCACATTCAAGACCGGCTCTATTCTGCAACAAAATGCCCACTTCTAAAAGATTTTTGACCAACAGAAGATCTAAATGTCACAGATTGACCTGCTGGCTCAATACAAAGAATGAAAACCTCAAAGGTTTGCAGTGCTCTAGGAGATGATGGTATATTTTAACATTTCGAATGTGCTATTATTTGTCTCCTATCATTTATTATTCATCTTAAACACCAAGGCACTTTTAACGCTCTGTCCTCTTAGGCACAGTTTCTTCAGCACACTCAATTTTGCAACATTTCAACACAATTTTTCTTTTTTGCCTTAGTTGTAGACATCACATCCTCGGATATTTCTCCAGAGCTCAGTTTGTGTTGTAATTGCTGCCATTTGCGCGCGCACGCTCAGAGTTTTAGTGCAACATTAGCACCGCCCTCAAGAGCAGCCAGGGTAATAAAAGCTGCTCTGCAGGCCCGCGATGGAGTTATAACAGCGCCGAAAGAAGAAATCGATCACTGCGGCCCGTCAAACAACCATATTTAACTCTGGCTGAAATGTGTCTGTGACTCTGAGCATGATGGGATTACAAGCGCACCCGGTGTCTCTAACCAAATTTCCGTCCGGCTCCGCATCGATTTCACCGGCGGGGGCCCAAAGAGAAGCCGTGCCCGGAATAGTCAGAGAAGATTATCAGAAAAAGGTGTCCGCGTATCCCAAAGTGCATTGGGAATATCAGTACACAGCTGCGATATGTGTGTTGGGTTCTGTTCACTCATGCAATCCAAGGGACTGTTTCTCAACTTGTCCCAACCACTGAAGCAACAGCTTTCAGAGTAATCGCATTAACTCTTTTGCCTCCGTCACCTGTTTAACGTCACAACGGCTTGCAGAGCTCCATTCCTCTAAAGTCATTTCACAGTCCCTGTTGCAATAAAACTACACTAGTAAATTTGGTCTGAATCAATCCAAACGCCATTATGCGCTCCCGCTACGGGCTGAAAAAAAATTGGTGTAAATGATGATAACAGTAGCAGCGGCTTGAGATTTTGCTGATAATTGTGCTATTGTGATTGATAGAACAATTTAGGTTTATAGAGCATGAGAGGTTACAGACATAAACTCTGTGGCCGTGATTGGAGGCTCCATCATGACTCTGACAGGAACCCCCCTCTGCCTTTACTTACAGGAGTATATACTAAATATAAAATAACAGCTATAAGCAACTTGTGTGATATCCCGAGCAGTCTCGTTTTGAGCGAGAACTATAGTGCTGTATATTCGGAGAGTGATACGTTCTGTGTTCGTTTTCTAAATTTGAGGTGTTTTGTTAAGCGTCCCCTGAGGAACATCAAATTACTCCCTGAGGCCGATTGGCATGAAAATTTACAGCACACGTCAGGTCCCACTCTATTTTATGGCCTATAGCACGGTTAAGTGAAGAATGTGAACTGATGATAGCTAGGACTCATTTTGCTATGAACAGGAGAACGTTTTATTCAGAGCCCCTTACATATATAAAAACACACACAGTATATACAGATTTTGTGTTTATGTTTATATTCTTATATATGTATATATATTTAATATATCAACACAACATTTTTCTTAAATATGTACATGCATTAGTTTGTATTTATATACACACAATAAATATACACACATAGAGTATTTCACTAGTTCGCTCTTCCTCATTAATAGTGATAAAAATAGCATGTTTGGTGTGCTTGTCGGGGGGAGAACCGGGAGCTCGACGAACCCTGAGCCCTAGTAGCGCAAGCCCTAATGAGGTGGTGAGTTCTGCTCGAACCCTGCGTGCCCCCAAAAAATGCTTTAGTGAAGACAGCAACCAATCTTGCGCCCAAAGGAGGCTAGAAGGCGGGAAAGGGACTTCTGCGGAGGTAAGCATCCTCGGCTGAGGCGGGAAGGTGATCTCTGCAGGTTTGGCAATTGAAAAAACGAGATACAGAAGGGAAGGAAACTGGAATATTTATAGTGGCGAGGTAAGGATTGGATTGGCTTACGATGGGAGCGGGATTGATTAGTAATTGGTGCCAGCTGTGTCTAATAATCGTCAAGCCTTCCTCCTGAAATTAGTTTGAAAACTTCATGTAAACAAAAAATTAGATATGATTAATCATTTGACACCTCTAAATTTGAGCCAAGATAGTGACATTAAAACTCTAACTGATCAAAATTAACAGTAAAGACCCATATAATGAACAATACTTTTAGTTTCAATTTAATAAAATATGAATTATAAATGAACATGTATTCTCACAGCAAGCACCGAGTTACTAGAAACATTTTGAAAAGAGATAAACAAAACTAATACATTTATTTATATAGATTGATGGATGAAATGTCAATTATTAAAATAATAATGTAAAATATTTTATTGTAAATAAACATGTTTTTGTCAACAAAAAAAACTTTATTAAGAAACAAAATATAACCAATAAACAAAACTTTTTTTTTTTTCATCTGTGTAAATTAATTGAAATAGTAATTATTTGGTTTATTTATTTTTATTATATTTATATGTATACTAATTATGTAAATTAAATGTTGTTTATAAAACCAATTTCGGGAGGAGTGCGCGCAGGTAATCAATGACCAATCTCCGCCTTTCCAATCTTCCACTTCCCTCATCCCTCCCTATAAATAACCAGATCCCCTTCTTTCAGCATCTCAATCTCAGTACCCTGCCTTCATTTCACCAGGGGAGCACTCAGGGTTAGAAACTGGCCGTCTGCCTCTATTTCCTCCCGAGCCCTTAGGGCTGTTCACCCTAGGGCTCGGCAGCCTTCCTAACCCTGAGTATTCTCCCTGGGCAGCACACCAAACAAGCTTAACTTACCTTTGCTGATTGCCGTCAAGCACAAACTTGTGAATTGAAATACGTACATCTCTCCAAAGTAAAATATATAAATAGATGTAATATAAAAAAAAAAAAAAACAACATCAGTAATATTATTAATTCAACGAAACGAAATATGTTATTTAAGCAACCTTGTCATAAAGGTAACGTTCCTATTCCCAGTACAATAATGCTTAATTTGATTAATTATTTATCAAAATAAATAAAATATAATAAATAAATACAACTCTTGCTGGAAGACAAAAAAAAAAAAACTTGACTGGCTGAATGCGAAAAAAAAAAAAAAATGCAATTGATTCTAGTCCAAACTGCCCTCTTCTCTCAACTTCTGTTGTGATCGGCATAGGCCGAGACATTTGTAATCAATAGCCCGTCTCATTTTGAAGTTGCTCCGATCACTATTCAGAAGACCCTTATTGAGAAATGTTATCAATAAGGGCTCCCGCTATCACAGACATGAGCACAAAGGTCAGGACCTGAGCCTCAGATAACTCAATCCACTGATTTTCTGTCCTCACTCGATGGAATTGGGTTCAGCTGTGGCAATCAATGTGCTCATGTTGACATTTGCCAGGCTTGCTATTTATTTCCAAAGCAAAACTGATCCATGAAAAACAAAACAAACACCTGATAAAAGGGGAAAAAAGTGTTTCCGTGGCTTCATAACCATGGAAGTGACCTTCTGCTGAATTGTCTTCCACATGAAGGCTGGCGTGAAGCTGCTCATCAGTTCAGTTCTGGGAAACAAAGGCAGCTGTGACTCGGCTGTAATTACTGCACAAAGGATCTTCACGCCGAGCCATCGATCAGCTGTTTTCCAACCCTCCCAATCCTCCTTTAATCTCATCTTCATTCATCTTTCTTTTTTAAGCGGTGGAACCGCATCAACTTAAGCTACGGAGAATCCCTCTCACGTTAAACCCTCCCTGCTTCTGTTAGTTCATCATTTCCGGACGGTTCTTCTGTCCTGTATTCTGTGACCCACTTCTAAATATATTAGACAAACACTCTTAGGAATTAAGGTTCTTCAATGGTTCTTTCTCTTATTATCATATACACAGTACACAGTTAGCTACTAGTCTAACAAACACCCCTCTTTCTTTTTTATTTTTCCCCCTTCAAACTTGTCATCAGTCTTTCATAATTTAATCTCCTCCTTCATTTTCAAACTATCCAATCATAACCCCTTAGCTGCTCATTGCCCTTGCTACACAATTCCACATTTATTCTCCTCCCCTTTCAGGAAGACAAAAAATCGGATTCCAGTTCAAGTATTACATCACATAATCTTTATTATATTACATGGAGTACAGATCAGTATTTCACTTATTTATTTTCATTATTATTAAGTTGTTTAATATATGTATATTATATAATTAATATAATTTATTCATTTTGAAACTCAAACACAGAAACACAAAAAGGTAAAAAGTACAAGTAAAATAATTTTTAAAAAGCAAATTCTTTATTTATTAAATATATACGTCTGTATGTATAAACATACACACACATATATATGCATAGAGAAGAATATGAGTCAAAACAATTAAAATTTTTAAATTTAATCTTTCTTAAAACTTGCATTTGCAGGATATATTGCTTTATTTCATTTAGCATGTTGTTCCAAATACAAAATACAAAAATAATATTTATATATAAATATAAATATTAAACAACTTTTAAATTGGTGAAAATAAGCGAAATACTGATCTATATTAATTTTAGATTTTAAAATATTTATATATTTAATAAATACTGCTTCATTAAAATTTTTAATTACTTATGTGTTTTATTTATTTATTTTTAAATTATATTTTTATTTATTCTTCTCTTTGCAATAGTGTGCACTGACGTATAAAAACTCATAAAGGTTCTCCAATGTATTCTTAAGAGAGCTCCCTCTGTACGTTAATAATACACATTTCTGTATATGACTGTGTGAAAGCAGCAGTTGTGCTTTCTTCGAGCAATTCATCTGTTTTTGGCAAACACCTGTTCAGAACACACCTGCTGAAATAGCCACAAATGTGCAGGCGCACCTGTCCAGATCCACATGAGCCAATAGCAGCTCAACTCAATAATCAAGTGCACCTTGATTTGTGACTTAATTTCCTGTGACTTAAAGTGTCCCACCATCAGCAGCACCCGGCAGACCCTCAGACCCCGCTACAACCCAATAGTTTAGATCTCTGACTTCTCAAGGCTGCATTTCCTGAGATCATAAATTGCTCTGTTACAGATGCACACTACACATAAGTGATGATGTCATAATCTGGAAGTATCCTTCACTCGTATCAGCTGCAAAACAAGGTTGAGATCATACTAATGAGATTCCAGCGCTGCTTGCGGCTAAGTCATATTGTAGCCATTTAAATAAAATAGACACATCTTGTTCATTATTAGTTTCTTCTGTGCACCAAGGCTGCATTTATTTGATACAAAATATAGTAAAAATATAAATAATAATAATAATAATAATACAGTTATATTGTAAAATATTATTACAGTTTAAAAGAGCTGTTCTTTGTTTGAATCCAGTGTAAAATACTATTTATTTATGAATTTTTAGCATCATTATTCCAGACTCATCATTCTAATATACTGATTTGCTTCTATGAAAAGTTCATATTATTATTAATGTTGAACACAGCTGTGTCACTTCATATTTTTGTGAGGAAATAATAATAATAATAATAATAATAATAATAATAATAATAATCAAAGATCCATTCCACTGCTCTCTTGTTGAAAGAAAAAAAA
>JAUYWG010000055.1:20705456-20723238 GCA_034779775.1 Enteromius afrohamiltoni | reverse complement strand
AGAGAAGAGAAGAGAAGAGAAGAGAAGAGAAGAGAAGAGAAGAGAAGAGAAGAGAAGAGAAGAGAAGAGAAGAGGCAATTAGATGTGTAAAGAAGGGTAAGAAAGACACTGTGTCAATTAAGGAGCCCTGTGGGACCTCTGAGAAATATCTCTCAGTTTCCTCCCTGATAATAACTCTGTCTAAAGCCCGAATTAAAAGATCCATCAGACAGATAACTCTATTAAAACTGTTATTAAATCATCAAAACTATTTCTCAACACCCCTGCCCCACTCACTAGCAGAGCATGTTTAATTGAACCAACTAACAGAGAGAGAGAGGTGGTTTTACATGAGTGACAGCTAAATTACTCCCCTCTTCATGTTGTACTATGAATCACTTTAGACACGCCAGTTATTATGCTGTAGTCCCGTTTAGAGCAAAATTATGAAGAAGTGTAGCTAATTCATTACAAAAATCCCTGGAAACCTACAAACTAATAACACGGACTGACCAGCAATGTTTTTCAACACAAATATGGTCCATTATCTGCTCCGTAATCATGCTCTTTCAGTTAAATAGCATCAGATAAGATTGTTTTCTCAATAATCTAGGGTACAGTCTCTTGTAAGCATTATAATCTTTATCACACCTAACAATATGATAAAGCTTCACTATGCAATATAATTTCCCACGCATTGCGTTTAACACTGAGCACACGTATCAAAAGAAAACACCAAAATCAAATGCTTCTTAAATTTCAGATGCACTATTAAGTATCTCAACGTTTGTTCTTGGCCTACATTTTCTATTATTTTTCCCCATGGAAGGAAACAAAGTTGTTTTAGATGAAGTTAAAATGCAAATAAGTGTCATCATGCTCATCAAAGAAGCAGTTACTAAAACTTTAAGGTGCATATCAAAATAAAAAAGAGGCAGATATTTGTCAAATTGCACCATAAAAGCACTATAAGTGTTTTTCTAAGTTGTTATCTAAGGAGACTTGTTTTTTTTTTTAAATATGCCATATAACCATAATTATGTAAACCAGAATGCGGAAAAGACAAAACAGGAATAACTATAAAAAAATATTCTGAAATGAGTTTGAAAGAGCTCATAAAAAAGCTTTCACGTGTGCTGCCCCATAACGACGCCAGTAAATATCTGAAGTTAAATAATAGGAGGTCAGAGGTCAGTGCATTAGCATTGCTGTTGGCTTGAAGTGTTAATTGCCCCAGTGTCATTAGACTGCAGGCCACGTTGAGACGGAGAAGCACCTCAGCAACACAGAGACTCCAAAAGAGCGCATGATTAGAGATTACGCTAATGCATGTGATACCCGTTATATTGCATGTTATTCACATAGCAATTAAAATTAGCATCAGAGCACCGCAGCGCATACTAAGAACGCAGTCATCAGCTGTCATTGTCACCTACGGAAAAACAAAATAATTAAAATTGCTTTATTTTGAGGAAAGAGTACCAGGAAATAACAAGGTACACCACATAACATGACTGCGCTACAGCCCAGGCGAAAAGTGTTTGCAACTTTTAAGCAACTGAATCACAATGGTTTTGCTCTTTTAAGCAGTTATAAGCACTTGTTAGCATCACAGTGAGAGTTATTTACCTGGAGGAAAAACAGCAAGAGACTGCTGGAATGAAAAGCGCCATTCTAAGTATCTAATAAACGCTGTAGTTCTCTGATCCATGTTGTAATGTTCTCATCACACCCTTCTTCTGTTCTCTAACTTCATAAAGCAGGTATTGATCTACTGTATGTACACCGGTTTCTTGTAGACATCCATCTAGTATTCCACCTTTTCCAGGCATCCTCTCTCATATAAAAGATTGTCTAGGAACGCTGGTTTGTTATCCAGTACATCCAATTTATTTCTTGCACATAGCATTTGATTACGAGATACATGGTGTTTGGCATCAAAAATGAGCCATTGTGAATGAGATTCAAAAGCTTTTGAATGAATATGGACATATTCCAGTGTGTTCCTCACACAAAGCTATTGTATGACTTTAGAATATGGACTGCTTTTATGGTGCTTTTTGCCTTTTGGGGAGGTTTGGAATTATGTAAAGGGACAGCTTGACACACACCGTGATATTTTATGGGATGGATGGGACCTCCATTTATGAAATCTCTTGGGGTTTCCCTATTCTAATATAACGACCATATACAAATGGTTAATAAATAAATCAAAAATGGTTTCAACCACACCAGGATGCAGTCAAAATCCTTCCATGACCTCTTCACAAGCCAGATAAAAACATGATCTCACCTTCACTGAAATATTTGTGTCCCGAATAGATCTCCTCCTACGTCATTTCTCACAGAACTAGATACCTTTCTTCTTGAAAACAAAAAGTTATGAACAGTTCAGGAGTATGACAGCATTCCCTAAAGGACTAAAACTGTTTTTGAAGGTGAAAGATGACTTCTACTTATAAGTGTCTTTAAAGGAATAAATAGTTCAACCCAGAAATGAACATTCAGTCATTATTTACTCACTCTCATGTCATTCCAAACTCGTACAGCTTGCTTCCTTCTCTGAAACACAAAAGAAACTTTTTTTTTTTTTTTTTTTGATAAATTGTACTGGTTGCTTATTCCATGCAACAAATAGAGACTGATGCTTTCAAGCTTTGAAAAAAGGATGCTAAAGGACCATGAAAGTAGTCCACTAATCTTGAGAACATTCTGTGAGGAACAGATCGAAATAAGTAATGCAACTCGAAGCCCATATTACAAGCTCCAGCATCCATTAGGTAAAGTTGTGTACCAAACTTCTGTAGAACATGAAGGCGATGGGGAAAGAGCATCTCTTTAGGTCTGAAATGTCATGCAGTCACGCATGCATTTTAATCAGGAAGACCTGCGGGAAACTCCGTGTCTCTTTTGATCACTAAGACTGCTGGGGCGAAACTACTGTTAACATTCAAAGATGAAGACAATTTCTGACATTTCACAGACCCCAAAATACTATGATAACACGAAAGCCTAAAGATTAATCTACAATGCATAAAAGATACTTGCACACATGCCCTGACAGATATAAAAATGGCACCTTTATCCACTGATGCATGTGTGCGAGCCCACAAACTCTCCAAGTTCAGTCAACTTAAAGTCTAGAAGTTACCCTTAATGACTTTCCTAAAGGAGTACTTCACCCAAAGAATATTTTTTGCGAATTAATGACACAGAAGAAAATAAATTGTTGAATAAAGTCAATAAAACACAAACAGTATTCTTGTACCTTAATAAAATTGCAGTTGAACCACTGATGATGGACTATTTTACATATGTGATTTGGTAGTTCTGTTGCTGTTAATGGAGGGTCATAGCTCTATGATTTTATCAAAAATATCTTAATTTGTGTTCAGAAGATTAACAAAGGTCTTATGGGTTTGGAAACGACACAATGGTTATTAATTAATGGTAGAATGTTCATTTTTGGGTGAATTATCCCAATGCATGTTCCTGACTGGGTTGTCCATGAATCATCAGGGCAGTTTATTCCAAAGAAACAACAAAGAATTCAAAGAAATTTATGACCATATGACCATTTCCCAAGTTTTTCCTAAGTCATAACCAAGTCTGAAACGACTTTTCATTTAGTCTAACTTCAATAACAATTTTTTTACAGAACATCCAGTTCAACAATCCAATCAAATTCTCAAGACCAACCCAACCTTTTCACATTGTAGAAGACAAATGTGTTGCATCTACCGTAACACACAAAGTTTAACTAGAAGCAGCGTCCATTTTGTTTTAATTACGACGAGCTTCAAAGGGTGGCACAGGGCTGACCTTCAGGACAGGGCTTACCTAAGGGATGAGTCAGAAGCTTTTATATCCTATTCCTGCTCAGAAAGACTTACTCCGCTGAGGGAAAACAGACAGAGGAAGTACAACACAATACCCTGGAGGGGAAGAGCTCATCACAATGAAAGACAACTTCGGAAATCCTGTTTCCCTTTGTTCCCTTATTTCCGTCTACTTTTGCGTGAGCACAAGTAGCCGAAATTCACTGGAACAGAGGTGAGGGCTTATCATGAGGTCTACGGTCTTAACGAGAGGATGGAAATGAGAGATAAATTAAAGAAGAAAAGAACACTAAATTGTCCTTTGATTAGGAAATAGAAAGTACAAGGAGACTTGTCATAAAGAGTTAAAAGCGGGAAGGCTTGCTGCCAAAGGCATGAGATGGGTCAAAGGTAACGAGGCAAAGCCTTATATCAAAGGACACTCGGTCATCCTCTAATGAGGGCCAGAAGCCCCAAAGAACTGTGCAGAAGTGAGCAGAGTTGGCAGTCTCAGAACCTCAGGGTGCCACACACTTGGACGGCAGACAGAGGCGCCACGGCACAGTCTGAATCGCCCGCAGTGCGGCATGTTCTCAGCACGACGGCGAGTGCATGGCACAGTCTGTACAGCGCTGAGCACCGGTGCCGTCTCATTACTGAGCCACAGTTAAAGAGACGAGTAGCGCACACCTTCAGTCCCTCACTGTGCTCTGTCACAGCCTCCACGCAGAGGCCTGATCCCTGTTGAGAGGCAGTACAGTCCACACACACAGCACACCTAGCACTTGCTTTATTTCAGTTTCTTTTGTTTACTACCATCTTTCCAGCCTTACCTTAAGTTTAATTTGTTAACTAGCTTTTTTTCCCTTTGTTTGCTTCTTCAGTTCCTGTATTCATTTTTTAATATTCAGTTTTGCTTCAATAATATTTCTGACTCATGGAACCTTGGTTCTATCTTCTGTCCTGCCCTTAACTTTAAAAATGCTTTCCTTCCTGCCTTCAAAGGTCCTCCTTCCCTCTTTTTAATTTCTTTCTTTTGCTTCTCTTTATGCTTTTCTTTGTTCCCTTCATTTGCCCTTCCTTCTTCCTTATTGTTTTTTGTGCTTCTCTTTTCATTTTCCTCCTTCCTCTTTGCATTTCCATTCTTTTCTCTTCCTGCCTTGTTTCCTTCCAGCCCTTAATTATTTTGTTTCTAAGATCGTTAATTCACGTTTTCCATCTTGCCTTCAGACTCACACCCTTCCTTCATTCTTGCCCTCAGTTTCCTTTAATCCTGCTTTCCTCCATGATTTTTTCGTTCTTTCTTGAATATTGTTTCCTAACTTACTTCTACCTACCTTCCGTTTGCTTCATTATTGTTTCTTTCCAGCTCCTTCTCTTCATGTTTTCTTTTTCTGCCTTCTGAACTTGTTTTTCTTCTATCTTCTTCCTGCTATTCTTTCATTACATTTCTTCCTTCCTGGCCACATCTCCTTCTCTTTGTCTACTTGTTTATATATTATGTCCTTCTTTCTCATTGCTTCATTCTCTTTCTTTTTCCTCTTTCCTTACTTCCTTCTCTCTCTCTCTCTCTCTTTTCCCCAACACCTCAGCTCTGCTTTGCAGAAGTTTACAGCCCATAAGAATCACTAATAATCCAATTAAGCCAAGCGAGTTCTGCAGTCAGTGCAGAATTCTACCTCCTCATGTCCCTCTATAACTCTTCAAACACAGACCATCAGGGAGGAACAGGTGAGTAATATATGATTTTGTGCTGTATACACGTGTACCCTGTGGCAAGACACTGACGATGCAGATTTTGTGTCACAAAATGAGCTCTGCTGCCACATATCAAACCCTGACAAAATCCCCAACCTCAGTCTATGCGTTTTCAGCATATAACATTAGCTTTCTTGAGCAGACTCCTGCTGAGCAAAACCTCCTCATGACATTGCTAAATAGATCCTGAACTTTTAAGAAGATTACAGTAGATTTATCATCTGCCCAAATGGATACATTTTAGTCATTTATTACTGGAAACCAAAATTAAGTACTCAGATGTTGTTGTCTTGTACAATTTTGAAGAATGGCTTAGCAATCCAAAAAACTGCATTTCGTTAATGGATCTCGTTTGCTCTTAAATTTTTGGAAGGTCTTCATATCTTTAGGATGTTTTAAGTCTATTCAGAACTACAATAAGCATAAAAATCTCTCTCTCTCTCCATTTCTTCTTCTTTACCATGTAACATTTTCTTTAATGAAGTAGTTAATGAATTTTCACTGCATACTTAAAGGCATTTAAAGTTATAGGCTCCATTTAGACCTGATATTAACCTGCATTTCACCTCTGGATAGTATCTGGTTATTTAGCTAGACAGCATTTGCACCTTAATTCCAACATGTCTCCAGTGTGAAAGTGGTGAGAATTCATCCTTAACCACTTAACATGGTTGAGTATGTGCGATCTTGATCAGAAGAAAATGCATGTTAATGCAAGGTTAAAAGGGTTCCTTAGTCTTCTTTGGATTAAAAATATATATATATTAGAGAAGCCCTTATATAAGCAGTCTGTTCATATGGCAATACCAACTGTCATGGAAAATCTCTTCCGTTGTTAAAACGAGTCATTAATTACACAGATCATATACATAGCCAATAATGGTAAATGTTCATTACACTGGGCATCATTAAACTACGCCTTCTGTTACTGATACTTTGATTCAGTGAGCTATATGAAAACTAGCACAGTCACAAACAGTAACAAAGTTTCAGTGCAAAAGCACATTTTAGTACAGCCAAATAACAGTTAGTCATATAAACGTAAAAGTAAGAGCCATATACCCTTTTTATTAGAATTTCTGCTCACCCAAAAGATGAGTGATCATATCAATAACCTTAATTTGAAAACAAGATACAATATATAATTGTGCAGTATTTCGATTTCGTCTGATCTGTTATTCTCAACTCTAGCTCTCTTCTGTGCTCAAATACTTTAAGTGCATTATATATATATATATATATATATATATATATACAGTATCTCATTATATCAATATAAATACACTTCTATGAATGCACATGGCATCATTTACTAATCTTAGAGTTCATCACAGATCTGTCTTGAATGGTTTATGTGTTATCAGCAAAATTCAATTTCACTGTGGAGATTTTGGAAGCCATTGAGACTTCTATTGAAACTGAATAATGATTTGTCATTTATGGTTTGTTTTACCTCAACCACAAGTTCAAAAGGAATTCTATTAAAGCTCAGCAGATGTTTAATGAAGGGTGTAGGGAACATTATTGAGCACCAAACATGCAAACTCTCACACAGACTAAAGAATGGGAATTAATGGAAGTCATTTAGAACGCTTGCTCTGTGTTTTCTCCTCTCTCTTGCCCAGGGATGTTATTCATTATTTTAATATATCTCCATGATATTCCAGTACATCCACTCCCTGCATCCTAAGTGCTAACACAGACACAACACTGAGGCACATACTACTCTCATTTACTCCGAACAGACTGCAGAGGTGATACAGTGATAAACACTATCATCAACAACACAAATGCACAAGAGTTTTTATTTAGCAATGTTCATTTTCAGACGGTCTAATGAGTTATTGACATATAGGTGCAAAGATACTTACTGCATGTAGAACATTTCTAATTTTATGTTAACCATATTGAAGTCACTATGCTGTAATGTTTTATTAAATCTACCTCTTGTAATTCAGAAAATTTGTACTTTTTTTATCCTGGCAAATATATGGATCAAAATGTTTGCAAACTGCCTTTCCAATAGCAAGTGACACACAAAGAGCATGATATTCCAGTTATCAGCCAGATCTCGCCTCGCATTTTCACGCCTCTTTGCAAACATCCAAGGAAAGGGTATAATTTAGTTTGAAAAAAGGCAAAATAAGAGAAATAGTGAGAGCGCAAAGAAGAGTAGGTAAATAACTTGTTTAGCGCATCCAAGCCGGGAGAGTTGTGCACGTCTGAGGTGCGAGATGATGAATGGCCAGTGTGAATGAGTTCTAACACGGTTCTAACGAAGCCATTCAGTCTCAGAGACAGGTGTGAAGTGAGGGGTGGGACCTGAGCCAAGAGGAACGTTCGGCGAGAACAAAGCCCATTTTTGGCTGAGCCTCCCTAGTCCATCAAACCATTAAGATCAAAAGAGTGTCAGCTTAATGGACATGATTTGGTTGCTTTATAAGATGAGATGCTGATGATGAATGTAGAAATGCTATTAACACCCTCCCAGCCCTCTTTCTGGCTCTGGTTTTCGAGTGTGTTCTCGCTGTCTATCAAACTGATAGGATCAACAGCATGCTGCCGACATCCTTGATTCACCTCCTCAAGTCTCTGAGGTGTGTGCACATGTGACTCAGGACATGACCTGAACAAGTTTAAGGCCATAAACAAACACTTGCAGCCTGAACATTCCAAGTAAATGCTGACAAACGGTGCAAAAAAGAAAACCTTTAGGTTTCAGACACAAGTCATTTTTAGCAGCTTATTTCTTGAGGATGTCTCCGCTGGTTCAGGTGAAACTGGACAAGGCTTTATATCCTCCAGTTCCGCTGCTATTCCTGAGTGGCATGAGGATATAATGCACACCTTAAAATAAGCTCTCATGATATCATCTGTCGTGACTAATGGGTTCAGGGACCATTAGAAATCCCGGGATGAGTCTGCAACCTGGGTTTCATGAGGTGGACACAATGAAGGGAGATAATGAGGGCATGTATCTCCATGTTCTCTCGTAATCTCCCTGGACTATTTCTTCTGGACACCTGAGAAGAAAGCTTCTCAAGTCTCCAATCATGTTGGATATGAAACCATAAAGTTCACAAACTCTGAGGTCACAGCAAAAACAGCTCACTTTTGAAATGTGAAAACTTGTAATTGTTTTACAATAAACAGGTCCTGTGAGACTAACGCTTCCCCTCGGTGCCGCTGGACTTGTAATATATTGTGACTCAAAGTAATGTTTTATTGAGAAATTATTATGCTTCCTGTTGTCCCTTCCACTGTTCTACAAATATTTCAGACAGACTTTCAAACTAAAGACATTAAACACTCCATTAACTCTGCTTGCCAATGCGTTTACTTTAAATGGCTTGAGGAAGAAGGGAAAAAACTGCATTACAACATTTGCACTATTCTGCAACAACACTTCCTTCCATAGGAACTGCACTCAAGGCAACATTATTAGAAGCATGAAAACCAGGTCACATTTAACCTTAACAACGGATTTTGTGTGAAAATAAATCATTCAAGTTGTTGTTGCTGCACACAGGGTAAAAGGTCCACGGTATTGATACAAATACTTGAGCTAAAATAATGTTTTTTAAAATAATGTCTAAGCTAATACTTATTCAAAACAATCACTTTAGTAAAGTTTGTATTTTCTAATTATTATGAAAAATAAAAGTATTGTTTTTTGTTTAATAGGTAAATATGGGCTACTGTCATTAAAATATGTTAATATAAAAATATATATTTTAAAATACAGAAACAAAATAATTTAAAAAAGTAAAGACACTGAAGGAGATCCAATAATGCCATTTTATTATATGATATCATGTTTTTTAATATGATGGGTTCATTGTAAACATGGTGATTATATCTGATGTGAACACCCAACATAATATATGATATTTACCATCTGAATCTAACAATGTCATGTCAAAAAAAATGTAAAGGTCAGCCATCTATTAATTATCATGTTAATCATGGCGCCTTTAGCCCCAAGAGCTGGAGCACTTTTTACCCCTGATAACATACTTTTACATATTCTTTTGTTATTTAAAAACTGTGGCTTTAATTTTATTAAACAAAACTGAAAATCACAAAGATCTTTGTCTTAATTTCTAGATCTAGGTATTAATTTGATCGATTCTTATTTGCTACTCAAATCTACAATATTTTTTTAAAATATTATACCAACCAAGCAGAAATTCAGCTTTCCACTGCAGCGCACGATCTTGGCAAGGATCAGAGAAATAAACATATGAATCTTAAAAAGAGGTTGATTTAGCAGGTGATACGCCACAGGTTTGTGCCATCTAGTGGGTTTGATGAAAATAATATCAAAGGCACCTTTTACCCCGTGGCACCTTTAGCCCTGTTGTACCTATATATATATATATATATATATATATATATATATAAAAACACGCGCACACACACACAGGCATATATATACAGTACTGTGCAAAAGTCTTAGGCCACTAGTATTTTCGCCAACAAAAAATTGTTCTGTTACTTCATGTCATTCCAGACAGACCGGATGATGATCAGATCAGATCTCTTTGTGGACCACTGGCTGTTGTCAGACAATAATCTCACTGCATTATTACAATTAATGACAAAAATAATGTTTGGAAATGTAAAATGATATTTTCAACTGACACGCTACCACAAAAGATAGAAATAACCCACTTAAAACCATTTTTTGGTGGTGAAAATACACTTTTTTACAGTACTGGATATATATATTTCTCTCTTCTTTGGTGACATATGGCTAGGACATATCTTGATATTTCTTTTCTAGCACATTTAATACAAAATACTTAAAAGTCCTTAACACAGCCATAATGGCATAAAAGTCTAATTAAATAATATAGCTGCAAGCAGCAATCACAGGGTCAGGCACACCGAAAATGAGTAAATTAGTTTGGTCATAGATCTTCGGTAGTGAATTAAAAAAAGCAACTAGTTCAAAGGCTGAGAGCAGATTTACATGAAACTAAATTGAAGTGGTATATTCAAGGCAGTGTGGTGATGATAATGTTTAAAGTTTTGGTTCAATATGCTAATGAGATAATTACTTCCTTTTGTTTGCTATCTTTGTTTGCTAATTTTAATGGAGAATTGTTGAAAGTCATAGCCAGACATCCAACCAGCAAAACCTTATTTCAGGGAGATGAGAAGAAAAAAGAAATGGTTTTGTTACACTACCCATAGTTTAATCATGGTATGTGTAGTAAAAACCAATGTCAAAAATCCCTATATTACACCGGTTTATTTTTAGGTTTGTCATGTTCTCAAGTTCATCTGCCCCAAATCAGTGAAGATCTGATAAAAACTGTAGGATAAGAGGTGATAAAACTACTTTTGAGGTAACACTTTAGATTAGGCAATAACATTGCTTATAATAATATCTCAAGGCTCTAAGAGACGATTCTTTGTAGCAAACGAGAAGAGCAGACTCTTCTGCCATAAGGGGGGCGGAGCTTTATTTGGGAACACCCATAAGGCTAATCACATGAGAGGACCCACTAGAATCATACCATTTTATTTTTTTTATTGCAATAACAGACAAATTACAGAACACATAAAGAGAACAAGATGACGGATGTGAGAGAGAAACACAGAAAGGCACATATATAATGGTACAGTTATATATTGCAAAGAAATCTTAAACATAGCACAAATTCAAGACATTTTTATAGCTTTTTTTTGTTAACAGAGGGAGATATTGTACTTAAATACAAATGCAATTCTTGTTTGAAGGTGTGGGATTTACAATTAGTATATTTACATTTATGGATATTAAACTTTCCAATAAATAACAAGAGGTTTATACAAAAACTTGCATTAAGCAGATTCTTATCTTTAAGAAAAAAAAAAACAGAAAAAAATGAATGTATTTATAACATAAAGAAAAGTTAAAAAACATATTCTAGACGATCAGGTCATTAATTTTTTTCCAGAAAGACTGTACATAAGAACATTCCCAAAAGAAATGAGTCACTAAAGTGTTTTTTTATATGTTTATTATATGTATTAATACTTTTCCCTTTTATTTAGGTTATTTGATTTGTTTGCTATGGTTGTGTTCAATTGTTCAATTAAAGTTTTATTAAAATATAAATAAGAGTACAATAAGAATTAAAAAGTTGCTTATCAACACACAAAACATTCACAATTGATAAATTGGGCTAAAATAGAAGGCTCTGAGTGATGCTAAATAAAGAGCCATTTGGGGGCCGTAAGAGCCGGATCTTTTAAGGGAGCCAAGCCAAAAGAGTCGAATCTTTGAAAAGAGCCAAAATGCCCATCACTAATATATAGTGTCATACAAACACTAAACACCATCATGGTAAGAATTATTAAACTGAAATGTGCAATAAACATTCATTTAACAACATTACATGTAACATACAACCCTAATAAACATAACTGATACAAAAAAACTAAGAAGAAACAAAGTTATTTCAAAGAAAAAACATCAAAATTTTTAACGCAATGCAAGGAATTATTTTCCGGTTCCTTCACATTCTTTCAGTATTTCCCTGTAAATTTAACAGGAATTTATCAGTTACCATTTAACAGGTTTTTACCGTAGCATTTTCACAGTTTTTTACAGTTAAAATTACAGTCATTTTTTCCTATCTTTGCCAAGCTTTATGTTGGCTAAGAAGACCTTTCATAGACTTTAAACCACCTTGTCATTTTTTAAAAAAGTTCTAATCAGCATCCCATTTGCTCCTATGGTCCTGTGAGCCCACATCACACTTGTTAGCATGTCAGAATCTCTCTTTACATCCTATGACGCAGTTCAGAAATGGAGCATCTGAATCTATGAAACTTTAGTGCACAGCTAAAAGCTTCCATCTGCACTTGCCTCGAGGAAAAGCACATTACTCTGTGGTCTCATCTATAAAATATCAACAGAAGGTCAGGACAGTCGATCGCTTTTTCCAAACCGTTTTTCTCCTCTGTGAAGAGGATTAGCTGCAGGTATAGCTAATAACACAGGACATTGTAAAGCAACAAAATCCCTTACAGTCCTGAAGTGACTCCTAGAAAAAAAGGCAGCATGCAATGGGAGATTTGCTCCGATTATGTGTCCAAATCTGAGAGGTTCATCTTAAATCGTGTAGATCTCTCACTGCAGAGTTCTCGTGTTTTATTGAGGGTCGTAACTCAGCATTCATTGGGTGATTATGGGATGCTGCTGAGCTAGAATAAGAAAATCAAAGAGCAAGTCATTGACCTTTCATCCCTGGTGGCGTCACACGCTCTGAGAACTACTGTGAGGTGATTGCTGTGGAAATGAAGTCAGACCACTTGAGTATAACCTAAACAATGCATACAGAAAGCAGCATTCACATTCTCAACGCCTAAACCTTCAGGACAAACTAATTGCTAATTATAGAGGGCTCAGTGGAAGTCAAACCACTGGTGAAATAACAGACAAAAAGAAATAAATAAATACCTCACACCTTTATGGTGCATTAGTCTAGTCTAGCCTCTTCCAAACACTTTGTTTTATTTTTAATGATTTGGGTCACTTAATCTAAACAAAATTAAACTCAGGATATTTCTCATTTAAAAGAGGTGTAAAAGGTGACTCCTTACAGTATCCTCAATATATCTACATTTCAAGAACGTCTTATTCACTACTGTTGCTTCCATCCATTTTATTTATGTTTATTAACCCAAATTCTAAAAAGTTCAAAATTAACACACACAAAAAGTGTCATGTTTATTAACCATTAATTTAACCTTTTTTTTACATTTAGTATAAGTATTACATATTACATATATATATATATATATACACATATGTGAAAAACAACCTTTCTGATCCCAAAGTCACATTGCTATTTTTAAACAAGGTAGCACTTTGTCTTCTCATTAGGTATTCACAATAACTACTAAATTGAGAATCAATTTTTTTTTTTTTGACGGATGCATTGCTCTGATTTGTATCTCTGGTGTGCGTGATGATGAACCCTCATGATGCTCGCGACTTACCAGTGTGTCTTAATGATCTTTGACAGTGACAACAGAACTGTTCATATCTGCTGTGACATTTCACAAAATGCAAATCTAATCGCGCAGCCCTAATAGCAGTATACAAAGTATTTACTGAACCAAAGCAGAGTTGCAAACCAAACTGTGAGAAATGTGAACCGCTACACCACAACTAATTATTCACTCCCACTCCTCTCAACAGCTTCACCGAGGGGACTAATATCCTCATTCCCAACTCCATCGATCACAGCGCCACCACGGCCCTCTGATTCAGTGAAAGCTGTGGGAGTAGAGCTCGGCCGGAGGTGGGACAGACGGGTCAAATCCCCACTGTCCAGCTTTATATCTGATCCCCTTCAACGAACGGTCACCTTGCTCTGGATGTCAGTGCAGAGACATTTTTCATTCCACGTGAGTGGCTGATGTTATTTGGGCATCCAGCCATGAGGGGAGCGGAGATCCGCCTGCCCATCACTTCCATGAAAACGATACGTCACTCACTCACTCAAACACCAGCCAGTTTTCTGCCTCAGACCACTTAGTGCTAAACAGGATGGACAATACCACTTACGTTTCAGTCTGATGCAAAGTACTAAGAAGGCCAAAATAACTGATATAAATATCAATACATGCAATAAAAACATTATAGACAAAGCATACACTTAAATACTTAAATAACATTTAATAATAAATTGCCGACATGCCATTTAAATAAATTGCACAAATCACAACTAGTATCTTACTCTAGTCTTACAATTTGAGAAAACTAACTTGAAAAAGTAAATGCATTAAAAATGTTCAATTTTTTCCTTATTCGTTAAAATCGACCAGTTAGTTAGACCAGAAGTTATTTTCACGTATTCTTTATGAAATACCTCCAAAATTATGTATGATTTGTTGGAATCTGAAATCGATGGAATCAGTCAATTTGGAGAAATGATTTTCCTTTGTTCAATTTTTCTTAATAATCATTATTACATTAATCACCTTTATATATATGAATGAGCATATAGATTAGATATATAGATAAATTTAATCATCTTGTTCATCTTGTTTTTTGCTCCATGAAAGATGGAAATGTTAAATGCTAATATTAACAATAGAATATTAAAGACTTTGAAATACTTTGTTACAATTGCATATGTAATTATAAGAAAAAGTGTGCTACATTACTGTCACAAATTACAATGTTGCAAGTTTCATTCCAGTTACCATGGCTATTTTGCATTTTAAGCACATTACGCATACTGCAGAAACCGTAAGAGAGAAGTATAATATGTTTGTGTGCTTTTCGGACCATAGCCAGTGATTTAAAATTGAAGCACCTCTGGACTCTGTCTTATGTAACAGATGACTGAAAGAGTTTGGACAAGCTATGGGCAAACAAAAAAAGTAGATATTCACCTCTCTTCATTGTCTTACCCTGGAGTTAACCCTCATATACCACACCACCATGGCTTATGCCTGCCTGATTAGCCTCTTTAAGTGTATCTCTTTATCAAATAATCAATGTAGAGACCCTGAAGACTTCAACTAGATTAATTCTTAATAGACTGCACACTTATGTTTGCTCTATAAAATGTCTTTAGGACATACCGCTTTACCGTGACCTCTTAGCTGTGCAGTTACTCCAGAAACACCATAATACTTAAATAGCACTTTTCTTAAAAAATTTTTTTTTATAAATGTTTGCTAAAAGTTCTTATTAGAATAAATATAAATAATGGACATCAATACAGAAAGATTTTTTTGGAACCAGGAAGAGTATTTTTTATATATACTGCACACTTGAATGAATAACACTTTGCATGATTATCAAATGTTATTGCAGCTCAATTATTATCATAACAATGGTTTGTACTATTATTAGAGTTGAAAATAGTTTTTGTTTGTAGCTTTTATCACACAAATGAGTTACAAAATATATTAGTTATATATTTTTAATTATAAAATATATTTAAATGTTTTTTTTGTAATTGTAAAATCTTTTCCTTATCTGAGTAATAGTGAAAACGGACAATCATAGCTTGCGGCCTTTCTCTCGGTTTGGGCTTCGGCGCAAGGGATCTGTTTGCCCGATCAATAATTATCCGACAGAAGCTCCGTGACAAAGCGGCTCGGGTTAAATGCTTCAGCTCCTTCCTTGATTCCAATGATTTTCAGATTTTGTCTCTGGCTGCGGTTCTCCAGGTCCGTGCATTCCTCCTGTATTGTTTTGCCTTCTCTTGTCAAGGTTTCTCGGGAGTTCTCTAAGGCAGCAATTCGATCCATTGTGTCATTTAATGACTTCTCCATCTCTGCCCGATCACTTACAAAATCCGCCTGTGCCTTATGCAAGGTAGCTAAATCTGCAAAAAGTTCCTCACGAAGCACTTGAATGTCTGCTTTTGTTTCTTCATGAACCGACAAAATGTCTCTCTTAATCTCTTGGTGGAGGCTTTCCGTTTCTATTTTAATGTCGCTAGCAACTGCCTTTCAATATGACTGAAGTTCTGTTCTGAGAGTTTTGAGTGAAATAGGTGAACTTAGCTCTTGTGTTTCATCTGCCATTTTTTCTCCACTGCTCTCCGCGGCGACGGATCACAGCATTTTTTTGCAAGTTTCTTAATTGAGCTCTGTTTCATGTCAGGTGGACAGTATGTTTTAAGGCATTCGAAAAGTGTAAACAAAATAACTATAAATCGTTGTTAGGGTCAATCGATCTTTTATTTGGAGGAGCTGCTTTTCTGCTGTCTACTCCACGCGGGCGGAAGCGGAATTTAATTTCAGTAAATAAATAAAAGATACTTATTCCAAACTGCTATTTTTTTCGATTTATCAGAGACACGTAAATCATTATAACAAGTATGTTATGTTAAGTTATGTTTCATTATGCAAACCCCAAGGACAAAGGACAAAGTTCAGGCTAAAACTTAATAGATTTAAACATCTGTTTCAATTTAAAAAGAAAATAAAAAAAAAAACTCAATTTCAGTTATCGAACCAATTGTCAACTCTGGGCTTTCAATGTTTCGTGTAATCACATCCCACTTAGAGTCCGGAGCAGTTTTGCCTTTCTATAATACTCCTTTGGCTTTAAACTAATAAGTCATGAATCAGTTCCAGTAATGGTGCATGAAAAGAGTGGTCAGTGGTCAGGGCTGTCTGAGTCAACAGCGTTTGAGCCTATTGACAACATCAACCCAAATCATTGATTTGAATGCTGATGCATCATTGTTAGGACAGAACGCTTCAGGTGAGTGAAGCTAAAATCATTGTCCTGCGATCCAGGTGCAATGGTGACAAGGCCAGTTTCCAAACGGTTACAATGAGTCACGGAGAAGCAATTCTGAAGATGTAATTGTGCAACAATAGGCTGAATTATTGCATAACAAGACAAACAAGCACCCGTAGGCCATGATAAAAAGCAGCATGCTGCATGGGAACTAAATGAAAGCTGAATTATTTAACATCAAGCTTTGCTATAAGATAACTTTTCTTCCAGAACTTTGTAAAACTTGGAAGAAATGCTAATCCGCTCAGATTTGTGGGGATGGATGTGTGTAGGATGTGGCATCTGCCCTGAGTGCAATGACCTTTCTCTCCGCCCCAGGGTTGTGTGGTCAAAGTCGCTGTCTATTAAACAACTTGCACTTTTTGGCTCTTCAACATTGTTCTCCGGTTTGGGAAGTGAACTCGAGTTCAGATTTGCCTACCACTGTGCTTTTCCCATCCACAAGAGCAGCTCTGAGATCTACGGTGCACTTTCTCCATCTCCAAATGACTGTAGGGGTAGTAGAGCTAACCTGTAAAAATATCCCAGAGAGGTGAGTAAACCTGAGGAAATTATACACTTCTCCAATATTACCATTGTTTTTCACTGCACTCATACATAGACTTAAATATATGTTTTTTTTTTACCTGTTGTGCTGCAACAATCAATATTAAAAACTGACCAAAGAGGTCATGTGTTTCTATTTAGCCTTTAAAAAGCACATATGAGCTGCAAGTAATTCTGTAATAATGCCTAAAATGTTATACTAAAGCAAAAAAAAGTTTTAACTTGTTATATCTTATAACATTATTGCACCTTATATAATATTTTAAATATTTCAAAATGTTATATAAAATATATAAAATAATATATATGTTTATAATATATATATATATATATATATATATATATATATATATAAAAGAATGAAAATAAGTAAAAAGTATATACATGACTCAAAAAAAATGTTTGAAAA
>JAUYWG010000055.1:20683487-20705356 GCA_034779775.1 Enteromius afrohamiltoni | reverse complement strand
GTACCAGTATACTGTAATGTGACGTGACAATAAAAGTGATTTGATTTGATTTGAGGAAGATAGAAAAATAAGGGTTATCCAACTATCCTAGATTTTGCCAATTTCTTAGTAAGATTTTTTCCATTTAAAACACAATAAAATGGAATATGCTCCCTTATAATAATTCTTATATACATAAAATATCATAAGATGCCACAATTTACAATAAACTAAATAAGTAAACATACAAATAGCAGCATGAATAACAAATATTCAAACTAAAACAAAAACTAACAAAACTTACTGAATTAAAAATAACAAAACAACTGAAAATAGCATAAAAAAGAACTACATTCAAGAACCTTGGTTCAAATTCCTAATAGTCCATCATGTTCTCAACAAAAACGCTCAGCGCTCCTGTCTGTGGATATGAAATTTATGAAAACCAGTTTGTTCCCTCTTCCACATTCTTTACATTGCATCTGCATGCATTGGTGGTTATTGGGGACGTTCTGTGTATTGTGTGGATTTAGTTCTCCCCAGGCATTCGGCACTTCCAAGAAAATATGGAATTTCTGTGTTTAGCAAATGTACTTTGGCAACATAATGCAAAAGTAGGTTAGCAACCACAAGAACTCAGAGTTGCACCAAAGGGACTTCTCATTTAAGATTTTGATAAAATGGGAAAAAAAGAAAGAACAAAAAGAGAACAGAAAAACAAATGTAATGATGTGCTCCATTGATTCCAATACATTCCAAAAACCCGCTAAAGGTCATTGTAAGATCCATCAGGGAATGTTTAGAGACATACAGTACTGCATATAAAAAAATCCTCCAGACATGTTTGCAATTCACATGCAACAACATGAGTTTATTTGACTAGAAATATATTGTCTGTGGAATTTGCTGCAAGTGTTGCAAACACTTGTTGAAAACAAGCTGCATGTATTGTACATAAATGAATAAACAATGCCACATTATTGATGAGAACGCTGATAAATAAATCCACATCAATGTGGTGCCACAGGTTTTGTCATGGCTCAACAAAGCCGACGACTTCACCAAAAACTCTAAAAAGACAGCTAATGGGGTGTCCTTGGTTTGCCAAGGTTTCGAGTCACGGTTTCTCTTCTTTCAAGGCTTTTGCTTGAGCTATTCTTTACCTGGATGCATTCAAGCCTCAGGGTCTCTGGAGTGTTGTGTCAGCCTCCATTATTAACGGCCCTACCGGCTTCATGTTTTATCACTAACACGGTTACTACGCTTTTTCTGTGCATCATATTTATTGTTCCCTCTTGAATTTCATAACCCTAAAATATTTGCCCTCACTCTCCGCACGAGTTCCAACTCGGCATACGTCTTCTAACAAACTGTAGGCGGTGGAGAGTGTGGTGCCGTGGGACTGCTCTCTCTGATAGCCTGGAGTGAGAGGGAGAGAGTTTGTGTGTGTTCCCTCGGCCGGCCGATGTTGCTGTCAGCTTGTATTGTGCACCGCAGTGACTAATTGACTCCCAGGCCACTGCCGGCTACCCCGTATTACCCCACCGTGTCCTCCTCCACAAAGAGGTTACAAATCCCAACAGCTTGAAGAATTATCTTCCCTCTGGACTTCACACCTCGCAGACTGAGAGAGTCTGACCTGAGCTTCAAACGATGTCTGAGACGTATCAATTACAAGAATCACTTTGAATGATTCACACATGGTTACTCCTCTTGCACTCATCACCTCCGTGAACCATTGAATTCGTAACACAATTGTACGATATTATGTTTATGCCAAACGCCACGGTACAAGGGTTGCAATGTACACGTATTGTATGTAAGACAGAGGAGCAATAGTTTAGTTGTGCTTCTTTCACCCCTGCTGGTCGCTTCCACACAGTTTTGGCTGTGAAATGCGGTATGATTGCATCATGAACACAAGCTCTGTGGTGAGTACTAGCGGTGGTATACCTACACAATGCTCAGAAGATGATGCCAGTTTTTGTTGGGTGAATAGAATTTTTGCAGGGACAAAAAGCAACAAATGCATTATTCTATAGTTGGCAAATTATACAAAAGGCTGCATGTCTAAGCCAAGTTTAATCCATAATGCAGTCTACATTAATTGTACATCTGACGACTATATTACAACTTCCATGCCCACCAATAATCATTCAGATTAAAGCCAACATCCTACATTTTATTAAAAAAATATATATATAATAATAATAATAAAAAAAAAGATTTTAAATTAAATTAATATACACAGAGAGAGAGACATAAATATTACATTCAACAGTTTTATTAATAAGCACAAAGACTGATTGTCAATTGTGTATATCCCAAAATACTATAATTAACCTCCTCCAAAACATCTCCTTCTGTGTTAAACTGTGTTTGGAACATAAGGGTGAGTAAATGATGACAAATGCTCATTTTAGGGTGAAGTCTCCCTTTAATGAACAACTCAAGAATTTGTACATTACTGATGAAGAAGAAACACGCATACTATGAATAGCAACAAGCCTTGAAAAATATACTGTCCAATTAAAATTTTTTCCTTGGCTAAACTTGTGTCATTTAGATTTGCATTCATGTTATTCAAATTACTAAACAAAGCAACCTTTTAAAATGTGTGTTAGCAGCATGCACATTGTTCTACATGTCTTGCTCTTACATAATAGTTATGTAACGTTTCATGTTGCAGGCAAAGCACAGGTTCCTTAAACTGCATAAAAAAGTACTTCATGCACATTTTTCTTTATTTTAAAATTCGCATTGTTATACAAGCGGCAGTGGCTTCACATGCAAAACCACGTGTCATAATTCGTACATCAGCTATCAATTTTCATTTATGCATTTCCAGCCTGGTGTAATTTAGTGCATGCATTAAGTTAAGTACACACTCACATACACACACACTCGCACTTACACACAAATCGGTTTTCAGTCACCCTAAAGAATCTCGATAGGCACATGATTAATGTCCTGTCGGGCTGAATTAGCCCCGCAGCCATCAGCGGGCGCTTGGAGCCGGGCCCAAAGAGACTCACCCCCGCACAGAACACAGCACAAAAGGGCCAGAGGAAGAAAGGAGAGAACAAGGAAATGAGAGAGGTGAGGAGAGAACAACTGAGGCAGGAGGAATATGAAGGAAGCCAGCGAAATAACTTATGATGCCTGCCGTCGAGAGAACGTGGGAAAGGCTGAGAGATGAGCTCCGAAAACTAATTTACAATGGCTTTAAAACTAAAATTAATGGCAGGGAAATGGAAGCTGTGACTGCTGACGACAGCCGTACCTTTCCTGTAATCCAGTCCCAAAAACAGCTCATTCCATCTGTTTCTCCAATGCTTTTCTTTCATTCTGATAAAGACTAGCGGTTTTCGTGAAGTGTGGCTTATTTGGCACGGTATTTGTGGTTAACTCCTTTCCGTGACAATAAATTCTGCCTGACGGACAACAAACCAGACAAAAACTCCCACAGACGCCAAGCCATAACCAGAGATCAGAATATTTACACCTGAAATTAATGTGCGTTTAATAAAGTTGCAAATGCATTGTTGTTATTCGCACTCAGCTATGTCTATAAAATATAAAACACTGCAAGCAATCATACACATCTCGTTTTATTCTCCTTACGCACTACACAATATTCTCACCTGATCAAATCAACATATTCCAGTTATTTATTTTCCAATTATTTCGTCAGATTGCATTTCTCATTTCTAATTTCTCTTTTTAACAAAAGCAAATAAACATTTATTGGGCATCGTCTTAACTGCTGATCAGTATTAAAGACCTTCAAATAAACATAATGGAAAATGCTTTGTTTTATGTCAATGTTTGTAAATTCTGCAAAAATGCAACCTCTTATGCAACATGGCATATAGTGGAAATGAACATGTAGGTGTAATCAGGCATTTAACAGCAGCATAGCAACAACCCATAACCACCAGGAAACCACACATGATCACCTAGCAATTCCCTATAGCCTTGCAACAACCTGACAACCACCCATAACCATAACATAACAGTATAGCAATGTCCTGGAAACCATCGGTAACCCCATAATAACAGCATAGGAACTTCCTGGCATTGCCCTATAGCTACTTAGCAACCCTCTTGAACACCCTAGTAACCTATAACAGCATAGCAACAATGGGAACCACCCATAACTACCTAACAACGCCCCAGAACAGCATAGCAACATCTTGGAAGCCAAAACGCTAGCAACTACCCATGACATCCTAACACCAGCATAGAAACAAACTGAGAATCACTTATAACCACTTAGCTACCGTAATAACCCATAACAGCATAACGACCTCCTGGAAACCACCAGTAAATGCCTAGCAACTATCCATGACACCCTAACAACAGCATAGCAACAACCTGATAACTACCTAACAAAATACACTAATAACCCATGGCAATGTCTTGGAAAGCACGTAGCAACGACCTTTGACACTTTAACATCTACACAGTAGGGGTGGGTGATATGACCAAAATCACGATATGACTAATTTTTAATCATGATAACAATATATATCAGGATATAGTTTGTTTGTTTTTTTTTTAAGTTTTTTATGATATCAAAATATCTGATACCATGGAATTTTCATAATCCTTGTCACCAATGTCAGTATCAAACTAACACAAGCATAAAAAGAATGCAATGAATAAACACTACATACATTTTGCAAATTAATCTCCACTGTTAATTATATCTACCTATTGTACAGATTATATATATATCATTATTATTATTTTAATTTCTTATTATTAAAATTACAAAAGTGATTTAGTTAAGAGTAGTGAGAGATTTTCTCTTACTGTTTTTTTATTAATAATAAATGGCAGACAGGATGAATATTGGACAGCTTCCCCTTTAAGACCAAACTCATGATCCAATATACTGTTACGCATATGTTTTTCTCCAGCTGTTTACGCTCTCTCAAGAGCTAAATCACTGTGTTTATGAGGAAACTTGCAAAGACATTTTTTCTGACATTTTGACACGTACAGTATAAGTGTGTTTATTTAAATCGTTCAAAGCCAATAAATGGTGCCATGTAAAGATCGTTGTCATCCAAATGATGAAAAAGTATTACTGTAAACAATGTATTTTGTGACATCACAAAGTAAATGATAAAGAATGTACAGTAAATTGATAAACTTTTCCTTTCGTCCATACAATACATATATCGTCATATTGCTTGCCAATTGTTTCTTATCCTTATTTCAACACTTTATTTATTTTTAAGTGAGCTTGAAGTTGGTGTGTAGGGGTGGGTTCTTTCATAATATGCTGGTGTATATTTATCCATATATATATATATATATATATATATGGTTACCGTGATATAGTCATATATCGTGATTTTGGTCATATCGTCCACCCCTATAACCACATGGCAACTAGCCATAACACCCTAGTAACCTGTATCAGCATAGCAACAGCCTGGCGACCAACTATAATAACCTAGAATATCCCTAAAAACTACACAGAACACCTTAGCAACAGCCAGGAAATGACCTGGCAACTACCACAATGGCAGCAAATTTAGAATATTTACATGAAATGATATAAAGATTTTGCTTGAATAAAGGCTTTTGTTTGCAGACAAGTCACATTATCCACCTGAAAATGGAAGTTTTAGTAGGAAATCAGTCAGTCTGCATTGAAACGTAACCAGTAAATCTGTGTCTCCGGCTGTTTCGTATAAATGTGAGTAAATATTTCACTTCCCGTTTCCTATCATTAATTTCCATATCTTATTTATTTATTTTGTACTTGATTCAGTTTGCACTTCCACTCAAGATGTGCGCGTCTTTGCATCTCTGCGGTCTGTTTCTCCAGCAGTCTCTGCTCCATTAATCTATCTGTGGGACCATATGGGCGTCATTAGTGTTTATTCTCTGCTGTCCTCGTCTCTACCCAATCCGGGCTGGCACACTCTCGTCGCAGGACGCCACTGCCAGGGAGGCCCACCACACACGTGCTGTCAAATGCAGACAACAAAAGCATGATGGAAAGGCGGAGTTTGCTGTCTGCTTGGCTCCTGCACTGTTGTTTTTTAACCAACCGTTACCACCTGTGTTCAGATAAATACTAATTTGGTGTTTGCCATTTCGCTGGCCCATCAGAGAGGAGCTCATACACACACACAAACACAGACTCAGCCCACCCATCTTCAAAAACACCCTCGAAATCACAGCATGCTGCTGGTAATTGCCTTCACTTTTAAGTTTGTTTGTGGGAGTGGAGACGCTAATGACTCCAGCCACAACTTAATTGCTCGAGCGGAAGAAACTGAAAAGCGAAATCTCTCTTCTAAATGCTTTTATATTCCAAGGAGTATTTATAGAGACAGATTACAGAGATAAACTTCCCAATATTTTACACCTGCTCTGGGAATGTCTTGCTCTCTTGTCGTCCCTTCACGCACCTGCCTGGCTTGCCAAGCCGTGTGTAGGTGTGTTGGCAAGATGGGAGGTAATTAAAATATATGCAGGTAGTGTCTGTATAATGAGGTTAGCTGAGTGTTGTTTATTACAGACTGTCTGTGCAGATCTGAACTGCACGAGCACTGAGTTGGTGTCAAAGTGATATTTCACATTATTAAAACTCATTTAGGAATGCAACAGATCTCAGTGGTTGTGAAGACACATAATATATGAGGTATAATGACATTTGCTTATATATAAAGCAAATAAAATAAAATTAAATATTTTTCTGCATTTATTTGATCACAAATACATTTAAAAACTGCAATATTGTGATAGAATATTGCCATTTTATAATATTTTACTTAAATAAATTTTCAAATTGTCACCGCCGATAGTTAGGATACTATCCTATCTAAATAAAAAGATATAAAACACCAAAAATAATTATTTAAAAAAAAATGCAGCAGACTTCAGTGTCACAGTAAATGACAAGAGTTTGAGGAACAAGAAATAGCTTAAATTTTGTTTTTTCAGTTTAGTACTTCTTTTAAAACTTAACAATATAAATCATCATTTCAAGGAAAGAAACTGTGGCGTAAGGGTGAGTGAATGAAAAAACGTGCACTATTCCTTTAAGAAAGAAAACTTCAGGCAGATCCTAAACTACCCACTGTTGCTCTAATGACATGTCTGACTTGATTTCTCCTGCTTCTCAGTCTAGAATGGTTGCCATAAAGCCACTGATAGTCAAAGTCCTGGTTCAACAGGCTGAAACGGTCTTCTAATGCCCACATCTCAACTGTTTTTCTGTGCTATAGAGCGTCTCCAACCCCTCTACTTCTTCAAGCCTGTTCTTCTGTTATTTCTATAATTGCGAAACTCTTTGTCATTGCCTTTTTTTACTTGTACTTGTCAGTCTAAGCTTTCTAGAATCTTGCAGCTACGAGCCTGGGCTGAACACCATAGAGCTGGGAATGTAAATTATGCTGTAAATCACACTATCTATCTATTGTAATAAGCAATAATGAAGATTCAAAGTTGCCATCTTCCTTCATTTCTCCCTCATTCCCTCTCTCTTTCCTCTTTTGTGACAGCACGGGGCCACATTGGGTGTAGTTTGACTCTAATAACCAATTACAGGACCTGAGCACAAACACTCATCTCATCTGTGCATGCCCAGGCTTCCAGCGGGTCAGACAACCATCTGCACCACCGGCTCATTGTCTCTGCTGTTTTTTCCTCTTTCTCTTCTCTATAATAAGTCTGACACTCATAAGGATGAGGCAGTACAGAACAAGTGTTCAAACCGAGCTAATCAGTTTAGATGCGGCCAAGTTATCAAGTGGTGCACTCAAGGAAAAGGAACAGCTGGTGCACTCTACCTAGGAGGCGTATTTATCACACATCCCTGTTTCCCACCCTCCAATATTTCACTTTCTGCTAAAAAAAGAAAGAGAAAAACTGCAGCTTCATTGTTGCTCATTCACCTCAAATGTCAAAAGCAGCTGGAGCATGATACGTCACCATCCAGTGGCTCAAAAGTGCAAACCAGGGGTCATTTCCCTTGTCCCAGAAAGTATGAACAATCACTTGGCTTATAAAAACAGTCACAAACAAAGACACAGCAACAAGAATTGTTGTTGCTCAAGAAATCAGTTGAGTGCGTTGGACTCTCTCTTAAGATCAGTTCAATGATTCATTTGTAAAGACATTCAAATATGTTCTTGGTCGAGATTGATTTAATGACTCGTTTGTTACTTAACGAACAAATCAGTTGAGAATGATTCACTCTTTCATTCAAATGCTGGGTTTTTGAATAAACGAGTTACTGTGTCCAAAATCATGCAGTCGATCACAAGCAAAGTCTTTTGTCTATACACTTCGACACTACATAAAGAAGAACGGAAAAAAAATTAGCGAATACATTTGAATGCTCTCTGTTTTTAGACAAATCGGTCGACGATGATTCATTGACTATATTGATTCCATGAGAAGTGACTCTTTTAAGTTTGTTAACCATTTAACAGACTATGAACTACCACTTGAGTTAATTTCAGACTTGTTTTTGGGCTGTGAAAAAGAACATTTGGTATTGAATCTCTACACAGGAGACCTTATTTTGAAAGCAGATATTATATATTCAATCAATTTTGTGCAGTCCGTTCTTCAGTTGCGCCCTAACAGGCCGACACATCATTAAACAGGCGACTCTGTGCTCCCTATAATGGGAAAAGATCAAATATAGACAACCAGGCAGGATCAAAGGAAACGATAACCCATGAAATTACCAGACCTAGCAAGGTGCAATTGGTGCTGCCAGTGTAGATGCTTTCACAGCCACTGTCCACCTCTGAATTCGATTTTCAGTTCATCAGAAATCTATTAGAGTAGCAATTCAAACGACAGTAGTACAAAAAAAATACAGATAGTTGCAGTGCTTTCTGCTCCCCATTCGATCCCTGCTTATAGAGGACAAGCTGCAAAAGAGACAAATGCTCTGATTATGCGGTTCTTCATAGAACACAGACCCTTATTCAATGTCTTCATTTGAATTATGCAATCAGGGAGCAATGTTGAGCGCTGGGATGTTCATGCAGGTTTTTTTTTTCTATGGCTATTCAGCGAAAGAATTTTACCAAGACAAAGCAAACTATTCTTTGTGGTAATGGAACTCTGTAAAGGCAATGATTTACACAAGGCAATTATCAGACAAAAGTCCAAACACAAACTTGAGCTTGTCGTTCTTTTGTATCCAGTGCCTCTCTCCTCATTTGCCCTCAGCTCTGTTGATAGACTTCCTCTCCGCTGTCTAGAAATGATCCTTAAAGACCCTCTGATGTAGCATGGAGACTTTATGATTATGTTCATCTTTTGAATAGAAATAGGCTCGCACAGACTAGTAAAGATGCTTTAGGCCTGATGCGGCTTTTGCTCATTAAGTGACTACTTTTAGGCTACTCTATATTTTCCTTATCAAAAGCACACAATATGCATAGAAACTGAATTTTACAGTGAAATAAAACTTAAATTGCATGGTTTGTTGACAAAGCTTGTTCTGTTATGCTTTTCTAAGCAGCACATGATCCCTCAGAAATTGTTCTAAGATTTGCTGCTTTATATTTCTGTAAAAACGGAGATGCATTTTGCTCAGGATTCATTATAAATGTCATTAACGTCACTTGATGCATTTAACACATCCTTGCTGAATAAGAGCAGTAACTTTCTGACCCCAAACTTTTGATTGGCAGCATGCGTTTTCTTTTCCTTGGTATTTTTAATGTCTCTTTTTTGCATGTTTTGCATCTGGCTAAAATGTGTTTTGGAGAATGAGCCATTGGCAAAGATCCTGGTGTTTTTCTCCCAATTATCATTGTTCATCTTTTATCCTGCGTGTTCGCACTTCTCTCTGCCCTGTATATGAAAGATCTGAATTACAAACCTGTGAAACTGTGGTCATTCTTGCCCAAAAGGTCACAACTTTTCTACCTCATCACAGGCAGAGTTTCTGATCATGTTCCACCAATTATCAGAAACTCAAAAAGCATGTTTCTATGCCTTTGCCTTTCAGTACCTCACATTAAAACAGAGAAAACAAGTGAACTGCTCTACAGTCAAATCTGGCTCCTTTAGGAACTGACAATAGTTAGGAAATGAATAAGCTACACATGGCTGTTGAGTGAAAGCTAAAGAAACTCAATCAGTCAGCAGCTATTGCTATAGAAGCCCAGTCTCACGGCAATTCATACATATTTTACGTGGTGGCTAATTTGTACGACCCCACTCATTCATACGATTTTTGCTAAATCATACATATTCAACGAGTTGCCAATTCTTACTGTATGAATTTGTACAAATGACCTACACCTATCCCCGCCCCTAAACTTACCCACCACAGGGTAATCATACATAAAAGTATGAGTGACGTTGTATGAATTTGTACGAATTAGCACAAATTTTCAACTCGTAGGAATATGTACGAATTGGTCGTGAGACTGTGTTGGCTATAGCTGTACTGTGGTTGCCAGTGATGCACAGAGCCCTGTACACGACATGCCGTAATATAAAAAAAAATGAAAAATAGATAAATTTGAGCGCACAACATAATTTGCTCCCTTATTTTATTCAATTGCGAGCATTCACTCCTTTTTCACTCCCTTCCTTTGTTTCAAGTAAACAGTGTGCACAATATAATATTTTTTTCCTCAGTTTAACTAAAACCTGGACATGATTTAGTAAAACAAGGGAGCAAATTATTACATTGTGCACACAATTATAATATTATAACAAAAAATCATAGCCAAATTAGTGCACTTGCTAAACATGTCAAGTTGGTTAACTCCTCTGTTAACTTCATGTTAGAATCAGTGTTGAGACTGTTAAATTACAACAAACAATTCAAATGTATAATGCTTATTTAAATAAAAAAATAATAATTTTACCTTCCCAGCGAACTGGAATAAAAGTTTGAAGCATTTAACCTACTAAAATGAAAATAAAATTAAAAAAAAATCTAAACAAATGTTTTAAAACAATCAAAACAAAACACATTACAAAACCACACAAATGATCTAAAATGAAAAAAAAATATGTCAAATATAAAATAAAAATAAGTTTTTATTTATTATATTTTACTTATTATAAATAAGTAAAAATAAGAATTCCTTGTTTTCAGCCCTTTAAATATTGATTTCTAAAAAAATGTTTTCAACTTCGCTGTGGACTTTTTTCTCTTGGGCTAAATGGCACATTCACAGGTGGAAAATTAATTCAATCTCCTCGTCAATGATGCATTGTGCTACATTTCGATGAACTGGTAGAAACATCATTTACATCACCTCTGTCTGCAGTCATGTTTAATCACCTTCTCTGATTCAGATTAAATGTGCCTGTGGTGCTGCTTTAATGAATGTTATTCACATGCCTGCAATTGAAGAGTCTTTGATGAGGAGCAGCTGTAAAGCAGCAGGAGAAACTCGTGTGAGTTGTAGAAGTCTGGTGTCTGTCATTCCTCCAGTGGCCATCTGTGTCCCAGGTCTTCATCCATCCACCACAACATCCAGACATGAGATGTGTGTTCATGTCAGAAAAGTCAGCAGAGGTGAGAGCACTTCAGCTCACTTCCACCGAAGCTCAAAGCTCTTGAGTTGCTTCAGAGAGAACTGCACCCAAACTAGATGTTGTTCTGTTTCTTGTTGTTCTTTATTTTTTTCTCAGCTCTGCATGGCTGAAACGGGCATCATTCAGATTCTGCTTCTTCTTTCAGACATGTATCCTTTGGTAAATGCAGCCTCCGGGCATCTATTTCCTGCCAGTTTATTTCATTAATGTGAGATTTAGAAGCATATTAGGACATGGCATGATGTTACCAGGAGTAAGTACACATTTACTGAAGCTTTAGTTTTATTGAAGAAGAAATGGCCTTGAAACTGTTTCCGTTTCAAATCTCTTCATTCATTAAAGATTCTCAAGTTGTTGTCTCAACTTTTCAACTTTGTAAAAGGAATCCAACTTTTTAACATTTGGCTGTAGACACTTTTCAGAACTGTTAAAAAAAATAAAAAGAGTGGGAAAATAGATAAAAAGCTGAAAATGTAAAAAAAAAAAGAAAAAAAACTAGTTATCATTATCAAGCATATAGCATCAGTTCTGGCAGGTCATGTTAGTCATGTATTGTCTTATTACAGTCAATTATATCTCAAGGTTTTAATGTAAATAAATGTGTTCTGAGACTTTCAGACACCACTGTATGATTTTGGAAGCTGTAAACGTGCTTCTTCTCAAAATAATGATGTCTTCGACATCAAGACGAGCATTCACTGTACTAAAATGCTCTGAACCAAGGGACTACAGCAGGATTTCCCAGCAGGAAGAGGCCGTCTCATGCCAATCACGCACTAAACTCAAAGCCTCTTTAAAGTGAGTGCAGAGAGTCTCTCCTCTTCTCTCTCATCTCTCCATCCTCAGCGCTTCTCCTTCCTCATTAACACGTTTATTTCATCTCTGTATCTGCTCGAGTCTAAGAGGCATTTTTCTAATCAGCAGCAGTTGTACACGGGCACACCAGCTGGTCATGCATCACTCTGCATTAGGAAGCGGAGCTGAGAGAGGCTGGAGAAAGACGATCTGCTCTCTGCCTCATTAGCATGACCTCAGAGCGAGAGACGGGCTAGGACTTCAGCCAATCACAGGACTGATGAGGAGCCAGCCAATTAGCTGGAGGCATTCAGGACAGAAAGGAAATGTGAAGGGCAAGAATTTGTCTGAATCGCAAGGTGTGTATTATCAGTTTAAAAACAGGATGGAGATCAAAAGCAGATTTTCCAAGAAATGTAAACAATAAAGCTCCAATTAAAAACACAGAAAATTATTTAAAGATTTTCAGTTGCACATCAAGCATTCATCTTTAAAGTACCCTATCATGGATTTTTGAAAATTATCTTTCATGTTGTATCACGGCTCTAAGTGAATGAAAACATCCTGCAAGGTTTTAAATCTGAAAGTGCACCGTGTATAAAGTTATTGTCTCTCAAAAGAAAGAGTCGACTATGAATCATTGAAACAAGTCATTTTTAAAATGAGTCCCAAGCCATTTCATGTTGATGTCAACACGAAACATTAGCATATTGACCACCCGCTTCTTGGTCTTTTTCGCATGGGTCTGAATGAAAATGCAAATTCATTCTTTCCCACTAGGTGTCGCTTTTAAAGCGTTAAAATTTCACAAACACTGCTTTAAAGGGTTAGTTCACACCAAAATGAAAATTCTGCCATTAATTACTCACCCTCATGTCATTCCTTGCTCATCTTCAGAACATAAATGAAGGTATTTTTAATTAAATATGACCACCCATAGACAGCAACACAACTGAAATGATCCAGGTCCAAAAACATATTGTTAGTAAATACATAGGTAAAACAGTCCATGTGACTCAGTGACACAACTTCAGTTTTGCGATGCTACAAGAACACTTTTTTTGAGCAAAAAAATAAAATAAAAATAATGCAATTTACTCAACCATTCTTCTCCCATGAGTTACGTCTTCTAACTCATTTTAGAGAGTATAACAATGTATACGTACACTTTCCTCTAAGTGTAAAACATGGGATTGTCATCCCGTGGTAACTAGGAATTCACAAGCTCCAGTCTGGATCCAGAACACTTAAGAAGAGATGATGTCAACCCTGGAACAACACACAGCACTACTGAACTCTGCTATTAATTTATAATGTTCATTTTCTGTTCGATTACATTATTAATTGATCTTTATCTCACATCTATGCCAAACTACTACTACATATACTGTAAAACATTACTTTGGTGTAAAGCTGCTTTGCAGTGAAATGTATCATGAAAAGCGCTATACAAATACTCCTTCATATTTTGTGGTAACCAAGATCATTTTTTTCAGGATTCTCTGATGAAGCTCAGAAAAACAGCATTTATTTATTAGCAAATATTTTGGTCAAATTAATGCATCCTTGCTGAATAAAATATTTTTATAGAATATAACTTTTATAATAATTCTATGAGTAAAATTTTAACTATTTTAGACACACGATCACACACTTCAGCTCAGTGTTTCACACTGAACACACCTGAAGAACAACAGCAGTAAAGTTATTAGGTTGCTGCTATAACATCCAAAGGTTGCCATGTGTTCACCGTTTGAGTTTATAAACATGTGCAGAGCCACTTTATAAGCGACAGGGGGTAAAGCGAAGGTCATCGCAGCGGTAAAACCATTACCCTCATCTTTCACAAAACAGCAGGATGGCAAATGTCATAGCAAGTTTTAATTGCTCACGCTCAGCTGCCGGACCAGGGTTGGGCAAGCACATGGAGGCTTATCTTTAATGGAAAAATAATTTAGTTCCATTAATGGGCTGCATTGTTAGAGTGGCAAAGCCAAAACCACCGCAGGCAAAATCCTCCCCATAAGTCTGTGCTTTTGAGTCCCGCTGAAGTCAGAGTCGGTTACCATTCATTTCCCCTGCAATCTTTAAATACTTTAAACTGCTCATCACAGGGAGTTTGAGGAATTGCAGGGAAACTGGTGCAATACGCTGTTCAAATGTGGGAAGCAGAGGAGGAGGGTGTTTTTAAAATGTAGAAAATCCTCAAGGTTATGCGGGTTTAAATGCTAATGTACTCATTTCACACTGCCAACACAAATGAATATGAAGTTACATAACTAAAATAAGATCTAACCCTGACATTCAGGAAGAAAGCTTTTTTGTGTTTGGAAAAGTGATTTTTATTTTTTATTTTTTCTTCTGCTTTCGAGTGAACACTTACATTATTTATTTTATTGTAAGTTGCTGGTTTAAAGTTAATATTAATATTAATATTAATATTAATAGAAATTCTAATACCATACCAAGATTATACCATGACTGTGAGGTCAGGAGATATAATAAGAATTATGAAAAAAGAGAAAAAATAATTAAACCAGCTGAAAGCTGGTTAGTATATTTTATTTTTTAACATTTTAACCTATATAAATAATAGTCATTTACACTAATGCTTTAATCCAAATTATTCTAAATAACAAAAATAATTTTAAAGACAAAACTATTATTATTAATAGTCAGATATAGTGGTGTGGTCAACTAAGGCAAGAGCAGTGCATCTTATTGAACTCACTGTACCATTGGAGGAGGGGATTGAGGCTGCCTTTGAACGGAAGAAGGCCAAGTGGAGGGCGGATGCCGAGGCTTTCTTGGGTTGTCAACCATACGCCTCTTGAGGGAAGCAGGAGTGACTGGAGGGAGACTAAGGAGGGCAACAAAGGATCTGGCAGAGGAGGGAGAGAAAGGCAGCTTTTGGCTCTGGCTGAGGAGGAAAGATAGGAGTTGGAGAATGTTTCCAGATTTCCGGTAATAAGAGTTACAGAGAAAGGTCCCCTGGTGGATGCTGAGCCTTCACGTGAGCATAAAGATCCAGTCCCCACTACGTCAGACAGAACAGAGCCAAATACAGAGACTAAAGAACCAGTTAGTAGGAGCAAGTTGAGGTGGCTGAGACTAAGCTTAACCTGATTGGAGACCAAATATACCAGACCTGTAAAGACAGGCTTGGAGAAATTGTCCCCAACCAGATGATCGCTAGTAGAGAGAAAGGAAGGAGGGAAAGGGAAATCCTCCAACTCGTGCAAAGGCATCTGCAACTCCAGAAGAACTGAAGGGAGGCAACCCTTGCAGAGAGAGAGGGGCTGAAAGTTCTGTGGGAGGAGCTCCGTAAAAGGCTAGCCGGGCTTCGAAGAGCTGAACGCATCCGCAAGCGTAGCCAGCAGAAGAAGAAGGAGCGAGCCAGTTTCTTTTAGGACCCCTTCAAATATGCCAGGCAGCTACTGGAGGAAAAGAAGAGTGGCAAGCTTGAAACCTCTAGGGAGGAATTGGAACATCATGTTAAAAAGCAGTACAGTGACCCTCAAAGAAGCCCCCCTTCAGGAACTCCAGGATAAGTAGCTCAGCCGGCAAAGCCAACAGCTGAATTTAATATCATGCCTCCCATGCTCAGCGAAGCCAGGCAAGTCGTGGAGAAGGCAAGGTCCTCTTTTGCACCTGGGCCCAATGGGGTCCCCTACAAGCTCTATAAGAACTGTTCTAAGGTATTAGAGCTGCTATGGCATCTGATGAGAACTGCCTGGAAGAATCAAACCATTCCAGCTGAGTCGCAAAGAGCGGTAGCAGTCTTCATGCCTAAGGAAATGAACTTCAAAAACATTAGCCAGTTCCGAAGCATCACTCTACTGAATGTAGAAGGAAAGAACTTCGTCTCAGTGCCAGATAGGAGGATGACCAACTACCTGCTAGAAAACTGCTATGTTGACACCAACTTCCAGAAGGCAGGAGTTGCAGGTTTCCCAGGATGTGTAGAGCACTCCTCTATGATATGGGATCAGATCCAGAAGGCTAAGCAAGAGAAAACAGACCTGCATGTCATCTGGCTTGACCTTGCCAATGCATACAGATCAGTACCACATCAGCTGGTCATCTACGCCATAGAGTTTTTCCATATGCAAACCTGCATCTAGAACTTAGTAGCACAGTACTTTAGTAACCTGCAGATGTGCTTTTCCCTCCAGGATTTCACCACTGTGTGGCAGTGGCTCGAAGTAGGAATTGCGATAGGCTATGTCATGGAGATACTGTTTGTAGCAGCCTTTGAAATAATCCTAATCGGGGCAAAGCAAATGGTTGGGTTCCCCCGCTGAGGAGTTACATGGATGATGTCACTAGTCTCCTTCAAACAGCTGCATGTACATCAAGACTGCTGAATAGAATGGACGAATTGATGTCATGGGCAAGAATGAAGATCAAGCCCTCCAAGTCTCTGAGTTTGTCCCCAGGAAAGGAGTCAGAGATGACAATACATCCTTTGTCGTTAGAGGGGAAAAAATTCCACTCTATCAGAGCAATCCATCAAAAGCCTGGGGAGGCAGTACACTGACAAACAGATGGGGAAAACCCCATCATAAAACAGCTTTCTGACGGACTGGCAAAGATCGATCAATGTCAACTCCCTGGGACATTTAAGGTCTGGTGCTACCAATTCACACTCTATAGGAGAATAATGTGGCCCCTGAAAATGAGTGAGATTCCTTCATCAACCGTAAGTAAGATGGATGGAAAAGCCAACTCATTAATTTGAAAGTGGTTGGGGCTGCCATGGTGCCTATCCGAAACCGGTCTCTTTGGAAAAAACATGTTGCAGCTGCCATTTCAGTCCATACAATTGGGCCATATGTAAGAAAAGACCAGGTTGGTCCTCGAGCTGAGAGAGTACACAGACAAGTCAGTAAGGAATACAAATGTGAAGGTTCCTACGGGCCGTAAGTGGAATGCCCAAACTGAGGTCGACCAAGCTGTCAGTCGATTACAACACCAGGAGATCATAGGTAGAGTTCAGGTAGGAAGAACAGGGCTAGGATGGGGAGCGAAGCCACACATTTGCTCCAAGGCCAATCGCAAGCAAAGGACGGCAGATTGTGGTAGCAGAGGTGATGAGGATGGAGGAGGACCACTATAAAATCAAGGCCTTGTCGCAGGGTCGACAACAAAGCTGGACAACCTGGGAGGGAATCACAAACCGTAATATCAGTTGGCCAGATGTGTGGAAGATCCCACAGGCAAGATTTAGCTTCCTTATTCATTCAACCTACGATATGCTTCCCTGTCCAAGGAACCTCCAGCCGTGGTTTGTGAGCGAACAAGCCTTCGCACTCTGCAATGCCTCCAACGTAAGTCTCCAGCACATCTTGTCAGGCTGCAAGATCGCTCTCTCACAGGGATGCTATAGATGGCGTCACGATCAGGTCCTGAGAAAGCTAGCCGAAGTACTGGAGGAGTGTTGTCAGGATAGCAAACAACCACCATTAGCAGAGGACCACACCATTTTTGTGTCGGAAGGAGGGGTAAGGAGAAGCACTAGGCCAAGAGAAACTGCAAGGCTCTTCTCCTCTAACCAGGAGTGGAACATGAGGGTTGACCTGGATAAGCATCTCCGGTTCCCCAAGGAGATAACCACCACATCTCTCCGGCTAGATATAGTGGTGTGGTCAACTAAGGCAAGAGCGGTGCATCTTATTGAACTCACTGTACCATTGGAGGAGGGGATTAAGGCCGCCTTCGAAACAGAAGAAGGCCAAGTACTCAGGGTTTGTAGCTGAGTGCCGGGAGGCTGGCTGAAAGACTGCCAGTTACCCAGTGGAGGTCGGATGCCGAGGCTTTCTTAGGTTGTCAACCATATGCCTCTTGAGGGAAACAGGAGTGACCGGAGGGAGGCTAAGGACGGCAACAAAGGATCTGGCAGAGGAAGCAGAGAAAGGCAGCTTTTGACTCTGGCTGAGGAAGAAAGACAGGAGTTGGGGGAAGAACACCTAACCCTAGACAGTTGCAGGGAGAAAAGCTATCAGCTGCAGGGGGTGACAGGGAGCCACCAGGACACGTTCCAGAATTAAAGGAGCGAAACGTTGGTGAATGGTGGTTTCTGGCTGATGACCCTGCAGCTGACCCATGGGCACTGGAGGAGGTGCGACAGGCAGCAATGCCCAGCAGGTGGTAACATCTTCCTGTGCAATTACCTTAAGTCTTTATAGCAGGAATAAAGAAAGTGAGTGAAAAGAAAATGTTAGAAATGCCTTAAACCTAACTTTATGTCACAGAAAAAACAACTAATTAAAAATAATAATTAATAAAAATATATAAATAAATAAAAAAAACTTTGTTTATTGTTAATACGTTTCACAAGTAAATACAAAGAAATGGCAAGAAACACATGGATTTAAAAAAAAAAGAAATCTTGTAAAACATACTCTAATAATCTAAAAAATATTTTTTTTACAGTGCTCTAATTGTTTAAAAATAAGAAAAGAAATATGCTCAAGAGTGATTAATCACATTCTAGCAGCTTCGGTAAACATATGGCTACATATCCCAGCATGCTGCTCATGTTAGTAAGCAGTGCTTCATCTTAAACTCAACCTTGACCGTGACACAGTGACAAATCTTTCCACTGCATTTTCCATTTCTGAAATAAACAAAGCCTTTGCCCTTCCACAGCAAACACTGAGTTGATAAATAACTACAAACACAAACCACAGGTAACAGACTTTAAAACTGTCTGTGTTTTGCCTTGTACTATTATCTCTTAAATTAAATATTAACTATAAGAATGAACTATTTACTAATTAAATATTATCAGAAATAGCCCATGTTGAGAGGAACCGCTGTTTTGTGCCTGAACGTATATCTAGGCAGTTCAGCATGGCCTGCGTGCGCTCGTTGGTGAGGCGGGCAGTCGTTTCGATCGAGTCCAGCTCCACACCGAGATAAGAAATCCTCTGCACTGGGGAGAGTTTGCTCTTCTCTCGGCTGACCTGAAGACTCGGTTGACCTGAAGATGGCTGAGGTGACGGAGCTCTATGTCCCTGTCGAGATAGTTGAGGATGCGGAAGCCCATCTGCCACAGCGGGGAGAGGGCACCCTCCGCGACCTTCATAAAGACCAGGGGAGACAGGGACAGGCCAAAGGGTAAGACACGATACTAATACGCTCGACCCTCGAACACAAACCGCAGAAGGGGTCTGTGGCGAGGCAGAATCAAGACATGAAAGTACACATCCTTCAGGTCGATGACTGCAACCCAATCCTGGCTCCGAATGCATGTCAGTATGCACTTCGGAGTGAGCATCTTGAATGACATCTTGAGAAGAGACCGATTCAGAGCTCACAGATCCAGGATCGGTCTCAACCCACCACTCTTTTTGGGCACAATGTGTTCGAGGGTCGAGCATATTAGTATTGTGTCTTACCCTTTGGCCTGTCCCTGTCTCCCCTGGTCTTTACGAAGGTCGCGGAGGGTGCCCTCTCCCCGCTGTGGCAGATGGGATTCTGCATCCTCAACTATCTTGACAGGGACATAGTGCTCCGGCACCTCAGCCATCTGAGTCTTCAGGTCAACCGAGAGAAGAGCAAACCCCAGTGCAGTACAGTTCTCCCCAGTGCAGAAGATCTCTTATCTCGGTATAGAGCTGGACTCGATCGTATTTTAGCTAGATTTAAAGAAAAAAATGCATCTATCTATCTATCTATCTATCAAAAATTAATAGAAAGCAATGATGAATTTGAAAATAATTTGTGCTATTTGATGCAACTTTTCTGAACAAAAAAATAAGTACTGAAAAAAAAAGTTACCTAGAAAAAAAACATGTCCTATCCATATTTCCTCATATTGAAAAAAGAATACGAGGATACTTTTTTTGGGGGGGTAATAAAAACATGAATGTTCATTAGCTTTTCCGCCAAGACTTTAAAGTTGGAATCTGAGAAATATCTACTGGAGGAAAATGTGTGACGATTCGAAATTTCCCCCACATCTTCACAACAACCTAAGCTGGATAATGCCTCGGTTGCCCAAAATAAGCATCGCATCATGGGAGCAGAAACTGATTATAGCAAAGCATTCTTCATACTCCTATGGCAGTGCAATCCTATTCATAGCCGTGGCCCCTCCACAGTGGCAGTCGCCCTTGTCTCAAAACCTTTCTTTATCTCCTCATGAATGAGTGTAGCTCGATGACCTCTCCACAAAGCTTGCCGTTCCTCGTCCCAGAGACTGCTGGGCCAAAACAAGCCTCGGAAATTATCCTTGGAACAAGATCCTGACTATGAGCGATAGATGGACTGCACATTATTGGCTTAAAAACTGCAGTTAACATCTTCAAACTTCATGCCTCACAGATCACGAGCCGTTTTGACGTTCTCCTAATCTTCTGTGTCAAGCTCTCAGAGCTTCTGAGCTGGCGATTCATTTCGCAAATCAATATGCAGCGGTCAAGCAGAATACAAAATAATTAATAGCGTGCATGCTTTTGGCTGCCTTCTACTACAGTCGCTTCTCCGTTTATTTCTAGCATTTTGACACTTTCCCGCCATTCGGGTCACGTCTGCAGCAATGCATAAAGCATGTCTGATGGCTGAGATTTGTTTTTCTGAATAAGCGAAGCCGCTTGGGTGCCTCGGAAAAGGGAATCAAATCGGGTCAGGCTGAAAATAGAGTGAGAAGACGCTCTTGAAAACTGCTGTCCGCGAGACACAAATGGTTGCATTCTTGACACTTTCAGTCACAGTGTATTTCGAGTACCATATGACATCTAATTTATTGCATTATGCGAGCAAAGTCAGCCAGCATTTTTTCATGATCCGGAGAGATTTGCAAATGTAGGCCTGCCTCTGGATCCTGATGGCTGGTTTACAGGCCTCCAGACACACAATAAACCCTGTCCTACATTAAATTACACTATAATTGATGATTCTGCCCTGAAAATCATTTTTAGGCTTAGGCTTGGGCTTAAACTGGTGTTATCTATTATCCAAGCAGATTTTCAACGTGTGAATAACAATAAATTTGCTCACTGAGGATTTTCTGCTGAACAACCCGAAGTAGAACAACGAAGGACTAAGAAAAAGCACATGCAAGAACACGGGTGCCAAAGCAAAAGATGCAGGATTATTATTATTCTTTATTCTTATTAGAAATACATAAAAAAGTTGACCAATCAATGATTTTTGTTAATGTTTTTATATTTGTGGGTGAATCACAGGCAAAACATAATTTGGCTAAACAAACAAACAAGAAGCTTAAATAAAATAGTAAAGAAAAAAAAGACTCACAGCATATGTGTAGCATTGTTTTAAATACTTACAAATGTACAAATAAATTATTATTATTACTATTATTTACTAATATTGCACTGCAGCAGAAATGGTCCTAAAAACAGACAAAAATCTTCCAAATAAAAAATATAGTCTAATTTCCCGTCTTGATTATGGTTTAATATGTGACCCTGGAACACAAAACCAGTGACAATATTTGGCCGAGATACAACTATTTGACTATCTGCAACCTGAGGGTGCAAAAAAGCAAAATATTGATAAAAATGCCTCATTTT
>JAUYWG010000055.1:20639741-20659446 GCA_034779775.1 Enteromius afrohamiltoni | reverse complement strand
CCGTCTGATCTGGATATGGACTGAGGAACAGAATAAGAGAGAGACAGACTAATATTAGCGTAGAGGCCATTCTTTTTGTCTTTTTGTATTTCAGTTGTATTGCTGTCTATAGGCATATTTTAATTTGTGTTCTGAAGATTAACGAAGGTCTTATGGGTTTGGAACGACACAATGGGTGAGTAATTAATGACAGAATTTTCATTTTTGGGTGAATTAACTCTTTAACCATGGAGACATTTGTGAGAGATGCTGTATAATATAATTGCGTCTGCTGCAGCTATACTACGGCAGCAAAGTTAGGGTTACACCACTTTAGCTGTCACTTTTCATTTGGTGGTATGGTAAGGCATCTTTAATATGGCTTTAAATTCAGGTTGACAGAGGTTCGCTTCACTGATGCCGATGGCACTTACAGTTAAAAAGTCTTTAGAGTTTCAGTCTTTGTAGACTTTCAGTCCCTTTTAACTTTAAGTGCTGGTACAGGTTATATGATCTGTCCTGATTTTTATTCCCTGAGGTTTAAAGTTATGTAGGATGAAAACAACGTCAAGGTCAACTTGGCAGAATTGTCTTTGTAATTTTCTCTAAAAGGAGCATTATGCAAATTAAATCCTGCATTCTTTAAATTCAGCTTTGCCATCTGCCTCGTAATTTTCTCAGACATTTTATCTGATGTTAGACAGCTGGAGTAGCTTATTATACGGACGTTCCAATTACATTTTTACCATTTTCGGTGTACAGGCAATGCTGCTGATCCTCGCAGGTCTTTTAAAAACGTAAATGCACCATAATTGCTGATTTCGGAATGTGTCTGGTAAACTAGCATATGTTTTCTCATATCTCCTTTTAAGTAGTTTTACGCTCACGTTATGTCTGCTCTGATTACACATTCTACTTTGAGGACTGTTGTAAATACTTGTTCTGCATTGATAATTTTTATTTTAGACAATTTTAGACTCTATTGGTCAATTGCAGTGTTTCTGTAGTGCAAATATTCAGTTTTTAGTTAATCAATTTCATACTTAACCATTTCCTGTTGATGTTTTTCAATTTAAAATAGTCTTTCTGAAACGTGCATGCTTTTTATCTTATTGAAATGTAGTTTCAGAAGGTGAGACATTTTTACAACTTGTAGGTTAAATGGAAAAATTTAATATAAAACTGTTGCTCATGCATTCTTAATGTGTATGTAGAATTAAGCCAATCAGGTTGAAACTCTTGTTTGCAGAATGCATTGCATTAAATACAATTTACAGGTCAAGTCAGCATGCATACACAAAACTTCTTTGTATAGGCCTATTAGAGTAGTAAGTTATTCTGAATGGAAATTGAGATGACAGGAAATAATGGAGAGAGGTGGATTAGGGTAGGACACGGGTGAGTTTCTAACCGACATCTCCCACATGATCACTGTTTTAAAGTGTCTGGATAGGATTTTAACATGCATTTTGGTGGTCCATATACATATTGATTGCTAATGGAGTTGGTTCAAAAGTTAGAACAAGAACAGAACATTTCTGATTCTGAAAAGTGCTTCATATGAAGCTTTATTAGCTCTCCTGTCATGCCAATTTTAAAACATCAAAGTGATGTGCTGTAAAAAAGAAAGAAGAGTCACAAAGGTCAAAGAGAACATTATTTAGTATCTTTTCATACCTCATTACTTCTGCTTCAGAGGTGATTCTGCTCCACTGTGGCTCTGATAATGAGTGAGATTTTAATTGCCCACTGATCTTGTGCGTCTGCTGTGACATAGAGAATAATTAGTGTTATGATTTCTGAATTATTACAGTTGGATGAGAAATGTTTGTTTGAGTACTCAGAAAAAGTAACAGTAGTGCATGGATATTTAGGAGACTTTGCAAATTACAAATAACAAAAATTACACAAATCAGAGATGAGAATGTAAGATTAAGGTTTACTCAGTCTAAAAAATAATGATTCAAAAAAATATATAATAGCCTAATAATAAAACGATAGTTTTGCCAAATAATGTACTTAGAAACATTTAGCTTTGTTAATGGGCAGCTCTTAATTTCCATAGCTATATTGTGAACAGTACCTTTCTACATGATTAGAATGTCTATGATCAATTACATTTGACAAAATGTGCTACATGTGACTATAATACACTACTTGGAGCACTTTAACCCAGAATGCATTGCTCAGCTTATCTGACCATCAATTCTAGTGCAATGAATAGTTGATTATTTAGACCTCCATAGTCCAGACTGGTTTAAAAATTAACTAAAACTAAACTAAAAATTGCAGTAATTGTTTTCTTTCTTTAAAAGGATTCAAAATTAACCAAGAAAGAACAGGTTTTTTTAAACTGTCAAATTTTTTTCGAACAGGGTTTGAAATTAATAACCCAACTATGGCAGGTGACTCCTTAAAAACGTCATAGCCAATTTAGCGGGTTGCTTTTTGAAAATTATGTTCACTCATCAATGACTTTGGGAAGTCATGCAAGCCAAATCTAGGTATGTTAGGGCAAATACTGAACTCATGAGACAGAATGACATTATCCAGGATACTGCAAAAACCTCATACGTGATGGGATGAAAACTGGTTAGACTAACTAAAAGTGCATTAGCCCATTTACAGTGCACTCTTTTAATGCAATATTCAGTCTAGTAATGTGCATTTTAAAAAATCACATAATTCAAGAAAATTAATATATTGATATAATTTCAGATAGTTAATCAATATTTCACACAAAGAGTATTGTTTTTTCTTAACAAATCAGCATGGTTACACATATGATATTCATTGTTCTTGCTCTATTTCACCAACAAAAATCACTCCAAAAACAGTCACAGCTGTTTTGCGTCTGAACAACACGATTTTTTTCTTACTGCCACCTACTGGTGTTTAAAATATAACAAATAAATTTAATATGTAAAATGGTTTATTTGCATGTTTTGTTTGTTTGTTTGTTTGTTTTCTAGTAGAAGTTATGAACACGCCAGTAACTTAAAAATTTACTAGCCAAATTGGCTGTTCATTTCAAAGTTCATATCGCTGCCTGGAGCAGTATTTTTATATTAAGCCCCACCTTCTTTAAATTGATCAATTTAAATTGACACTGATGTGCGTGTTTGGACAGCTGAAGTAATCAATCCGAAACTTTCATAACTTCATATCAGAGTGGTGCATAGAGCAGTAGAGCAGGACAGCATTAATAATATCACTTTGGCCATATCTGATTATTTAGCCCTGTTCAGTAAGCAATATTTTCGCGTGATATTCTGAGCTGACTGAAAACAGCTGAATACCGAGTGTCAGAGAGCTAGGCTATATATTCACGCTTTAGGTATGATAAAGGCTACATGCATGGAAATTTGCTGGTGCAGCATCATTTTCTCAGGTGCTTGAAGCTGCTGTTTTCTGAATTCTGTTGGTCTCTCTATATCTGCCCCACTGGCTCTATTCATCCTCACTCCAGCAGAGAACTGCAGACTTAGCAGGACACAACATTTGAAAGTTCTCTCCTTAGCCTAATATACAGGGAGCTGAGAATTACAGTTTCCCCATTGTAGCAGAAATGGGCAGTTCTCCACTCTGAGAGGAACAATACTCTTTGATATCCTGACCAGAGCATCAGCTGAAAGCTTCTGCTTGTCAATCCCAAAATAACATGCAAGTTGTGCAGGCTATACTTAATGAGACTATCCATACCTCCATATTTTCTCTCAGTATAATGACTTCAGACCGCACAGAAATTGCATGAATTGATTTGTCTTTTTTTTTTTTCTTCTGAGAGTTTAATCTCATTCTGTACACACAGAGTTCAGTCATTTACAGGAGTGACATGTGGATCTTCATTCCCTAAAAACTTTTCTAGGTTTATTTGCAGAAACCCCTATGCTCTCAAATCAAATACGGAAATTGCAATTGAAATATAAACATTGCTAACGCAAAAATATAAATGCACGCTCAAAGCAAATGAAGTCAGTCAGTGTATTAAAAAAACAAAATGTAGAGACAGAAAGATATATTGACACGGCGAAGAAAGTTGGGGAAAAGTGAAATTAATCTACAGGAAGTTCTCAGCATTATATAGCTGTGACTGCGGTCGCTGTCTGCTGTGAATACAAATGGAAACAGCTGGAAAGCTCAGGGGAAGACAACTCCACCGAGCTTTGCTTCAAAGTCACATCAAACTAAGCTCAGGCCCACTCGTTGTGTGTGTGTGTGTGTGTGTAGGCAGGGCTCAGTAGGTGTCATTGTATGTGTGTGTGCGTTTTGATAAAGGAGGGTCAACGTGAAATCGACTTTGTACTATCTATCTATCTATACTTTATCCTTTAAACATTTTTGTCCAGTCATGTTTGCATTTGCATTTCAATTATTTTAAAATTCAAACTTCAATTCAATTCTGAATGGTGCACAGTCTTGTATATGTCTTCCCCGTTCATAAATCTCCCACTGAGATCAACACCAGGTATGACGGCTCTATTTTTGACTGTTTTCCAGGAACTTTAGCTCTAAATGCTTGTTTTCCTCTTTGATTTCCTCCATTCTTCTCTTCTCTGTGGCCTTTTGATGAGAGGTCAGTGGTGAGGTGTTTGTAGAGATGTCCGCTGCTGAACATAATGGGCTTTTAATGGATAGACAGACATACCTTCAGAAGTCCAATCAGAAGAGCTATCTGGCACGACGCTTCAAACGGAACCCCTCGTATCAATCAGCGGGTGTTTGGTTTTCTGTTTCATCTTTAATGAAGCCAAACTGGAAGCCCTCATCGCTGCTGCCTCTTTTGCAGCTGTGCTGTTATGAGACCTCTGGCCCCCAAAGGTCACAATGGCTTTATAATGAGAAAGCGTCTGCGATTACAAGAGTAAAATTATCTCTTGAGATAATTCACTTTACTTTAACTAATCTATCCTGATTAGACAATTCACTCTGACTTCTAAAGGTTTTATAAAAGTGGTCAACATTTTATTTTATTTTTTTTGTAAAAAAATAGAAACATTTTAATCAAAGCTCATTTTAAGAAGCTATAGTTTAGCCATATGTCACCCCTACATTAAAATCTAGTACTTAAGTAGGTGACTCATTCTGTACACATTTATAATAAATATTTTATTGGCTTCTTTTAATTCACCTTGGTGTAAAATGCATATGTCAAAAGGTCAGCCATCTTGGAAAGGTCAGCATTACAAGTTGGACTCACCAGAAATAAACATTAGCCAACCTGTTAACATCACTTACACATAAATGACCCAACAAACCAGCAGAATATTGACCAGAGACAAAATAGGACTGGAATTTTCAAAATAGAACTGGAAGAGTAATGGGGAAATTGTATAAAAATGTATATGCAGTAATTTTGTTTAACATTTATGCTCAGTGTTATGTACTATTATTATGTTTATTCATATTTGAGTTAGTTTATTGTTCAACATTAAAGTTTGTATTTTAATGTACTGCTTATTTTAATATATTTTATTTAATTTTCATTACTTTATATTACTTCTCATTTAAGTTTTTTTTTTACTGTCTATCTTAATAGTCATTTACACTACGATAACGGAAATAAAATTAATAATAACATACAAAAACAGTTTGGTTGTTAAACAGTTTTCACTCAGAAACTGCTAGCAAATCAATTGTGCTAAACACGATTACTTATCTGCATATAACACATTCAATTACACACAGCTTTTAGAAATAGAAAGACTGAAATATTTTGTTGTAAAATGTAATCCAATAAAAATACAAAGAAAATACAAAATTAGAAAATCATTACAGCTTTTTTGAATATCTTTCAAAAAACTTCTTAAAAGTCTGATGAGAACATCAGCTTCATAATCTCAACACAGGCCGTTCACGTTCTTTCAGTAGGGCAACAGCAGGTCTCATAGACTCAATGCTAAGAGTAATGAAGTTTACATTTGAAATTCTTGCCTAGAGGCATCAGGATTCTTTGTATGATGTTAAACACTCAGATGGTAGATGTTTGCTTGTCCTTGGTTAAACAATCATGACCGCAGTTACCTCTCCATGGTGCAATTTTGAACCACGAACGTGCCTCTGACAACAAACAAACGACTCGACTATTTTCTGACAAGAGTCTCTCTGAAATATCTTCTTGTCTTCTTGATGGCTGTCATGTGTTGTCCTTGTTCCTGCCAAATGTACGTCTCAAGACTGTCGCTCTCTGTCTGTCTGTCTCGCTCTCTGTCCCGTTTTAACTCTGCGATGTTCGAAGGCTGCCGAATCAAGGCTCTCTGGGCTTGTTGTAGGACTTTTTAGAAGTCATACGAGATTGTAGCGTCTCGCGAGGCCTACAAACATCAACGCTCAGCCCTCAGGTTCTTCATTCAAAGTCACATCAGTATCTCTGTGGGACCTGGTAGAAAAAACAGAAAAGATACAAAGGGAAAAGCATGATTTTTTTCCCTCTTACTCTATGCAGAATTACAAACAAAAAAAGATCAAACAGTCTGGAATATCTGAGGGTTCGGAACCAGACAGACGTGTAGAGAAGCAACAATGAGCTGGACTACACAGATCGGGACGCCTTCAAGATGTTTGTGAGAAGAGAAGTTGACCTGTGTGTAAAGTTGTACTCACTTTGTTGACTTTAAGTTACTTTGTTTTCCTTATCCAAAAAAGTAGTGTGAATGAATAAGTATGTGATGTGATGGAAAATATGCCGGTGCTCTGAACTGGAGCCATAAAACTCCATGTCCCAAAGTTATTGGGTTTTTGGATGAATTGGGATATTTAAAGTCCCCCTGAAATCAAAATTAATGTTTTAGTATTAATATGTTAAGGTTATCTATTAGCCATGCCCTGACAGCAAGCAGTGTTGGCCCAGATCTGGCTCACATCTGGCCTGCATGGATTTCACACGGACCAGATGTGAGCCATATCTGGGCCAACACTATGTTGCTGTCTTGGAGTGTGCCCCAAAGCAGTAACAAAATTCACATTTAGAAGATATACTTGCAGTTCCGTCACTTCCGCCAAAACGAATCACCTCGTACTTCAGCTTCTCATCAAATCCTATGACCAATGAAATGTTCTCTAGAATCTGAAGGGCCCACCCCTACACTATATATAGATACAGAAGCTGTAGCCCAGGTCACAGCGTTAGTATTTTCTGTACAGCAACAGGGACTGATTCAGGCAGTGTAAATATGCTTTTGATTGGGACAAATGAGGTCTGGTTTTGTGTTGTGTCACGCAAACCATTGCAGCGCTCACAGCCTGACCTTACTTTGTTTCTGGTCCAGAGAAGCGATTGCGAATCATATACGAGAGTCAGCATATATTAAACACTTTTAAATCTACACAGCCTCAGCGTGATTATGATCACTGTTTTGTTTTAAACACAAAACAAAAGGCTGTCCAGTGCGGCTTTACCGAGCTTAACGCCTCTGCCCAGAGCAGATATAAAGAAAACGCTATTGGCCATTTTAAAAAGAGGGCGGGGCTGCTCGATATGTTCTGCCCTGTCTTAGTTAAAATTAGGTTACCACATAAAGTAATGCTGCGTGCTTCAAGGCACTTTAAGAGACCTTGAAATAAGCTTACTTAAGATATTTTCACATTTTATGATATTAAATGTATCTGTATTACCACGCTTATGATTTTTTAAAAGCTTTTTTTGTCTTGTCTTTGACTTTTGTCAAAATGTAAACAAGTGTCTACAGAAGCTGTCTAGGACTTTAAACATATCATGCTGAATAGAAAATGTCCAAATGATCTAGCAGTCTATTCTAACTCAAACGTTCTGACTTGTAGATTTATAATAAAGATGTAAATGTTGAAGTTATGCAGCCATTGTGTAGTTTGTTTATTGTCTACCTATAGCTTTTTATGTCTAGTGATTGTTTTTATGTGTTAGAATTCATAAACATTGTGTTCTTTTATGATGATTATGTTGATAAACAAAACATGTACATTGTTGACCACAGAGCTTATTTTTTACAATAAAAAAAAATCCTATTTGCTTTTTGTCAAGGGAACCAGAGTGAGGGGAACTTACAAGAATGCATCATCCCTGGAGCACTCTGTTGCATTTCTCATAGTTTCCACAAGGTGAAATCTCTAACATTTAGATATATGCACTGATTCTTCAGAAGGGAAATCTGTAGAATGGATTTAAATGCAATATGATTTGAGGGCACCGCGAGTTGCTTCCTCAGTATCTTTGTCTTCCCACTACAAATATCCAAATATTTTAATTTCTATACCCTAATTTCCAGTAAAACTAGAAAGGGAGGGGGAGAGAGAGCGAGAGAGGGGGGTTCCTGCTCTGTGACAAACTGCTTATGTTTCTCTGTTCAAAAATCAATCATCGCATAAGTATTTGCTAAATGCATAGACATAAACATTTTTAGATCAAGATACATCTACTTGGTAACGAAAATGACCTGAGAGATATTGTATTTCCAGAAATAAAAATGAGACAAACATCTTTAAATATGTCAAAACAAAATATCTGGGTTAATAAATATAAACTTATTACAAAGGAGAAAAATCTTACCCATTGACAAATTTTACTTGTTTAAAATTTTTAAAATGTGTTTGTTTAGGAATTTCTAAACATTTCTAATGGAAAAAGACCAAAAATGTATATATATATATAGTGTATATACAATTTCATCTTATTATTTATTTGTTTTCATTTACGTTTGAATTATATATTTTTATTTTTTCCCCAGTCTACACTCAAATGACACTCAAATTTTGAAGAAATATGATCCGGCCTGAAACAAATTGATAGGATGTCATTATCACCTGCAGTCTGTCTGTCGTAAAAATGGTCAAACATCTTAGCACAGAATTTGGCATAAAAATGGCTTTTTCTGCGAGTTCTTCTGATCTTGTGGTAAATGGCTTTTATCTCAAGCAGCAGTGGTGTGCTTTGGCTCAGATGAGGGTTGATTACGCACCTGTGTCTTGATCTTTCACCTGTTAAACACGCCTCTGCTCAGTGTTGCTGGTGTTAGGAGGAGAAGTGAGGGGTGTATTGGCACCTTACAACTCGTACGCTTCTTCAAAATAACTCCTCTGCCACAGGCGTTACTTAGGTGAGAACACTTGGGTGTTTTTCTGTTCTGTCATCGAGAAAAAAAGATGGAAATAATCACTCAAACACAAACAATTACATAAATGAGTCCTTCCGCAATTACCTAGCTGCTCATACCAGCATAACACGTTTAGTAGCACGTTATTGGACATTTAGACCCAGTGCATTGGAATTTCTCCGACAGCATTATCTGAAATTGATTTGCTGAATTTGGATCGTATTTAATTACTTTAAAATTTCGTAGGCCTCATTAAATGCTCAGTTATGGTACAAGTGAGATTTGAAATTGTTCCCATGCAGACGACGCGTTGTTCTTTGGGTGGAGCCCAGCAGATGTTCTGGTCCAATGAGATTAGCCCTCCGTTTCCATCTAGCGGTGATAAGGTTACATAACAGGGAGGATTTTCTGTCAAAGGCTGAGGTTTACAGATGAGAACAAGATTTTAAAACATAGTATCATTGGTTTTAGTTTTATCTCATTTTATTTGTATATTTACTGTTTTTACTGTCATTTGATTTATTTGTTTCTTTACTACAGGAAAATGATCAATGTTGCCTTGGCAATAAGCTGAACTAAAATAAAGTTGTTTGTTTGTTTGTTTGTTTGTTTGGGAAAAATGTGGGATCCAAAGAGTTTTTAGTCCCTGTTAACATAAAAAGGTCCATGCTAAGGAAGTCAAATGATTTGTCTCCTCTTTCTTCAAAATATTTTCTTTTATGTTCAGGTTTGGAACAGATTGAGGATGAGTGAATTATGACATTATGAATTATGTTTTTTTATTTTTTTTTTAAATATTATTATTTAAATATTTATGGTTTTAATTTTTCTGTAAAATGTAAAAGAATAAATAATTTAAAAACAGGCAGCAAATTACCAGGAAATTACATAAGCTTACTAAAGTACACTAATAATTACTACTACTTATTTACTAAAAATAATTTTTAGAGGTTGACAGTTTGGTAATGAACTTTGCAAATGTCTTGTATGTTTAAACCTGTCCTGGAGTGTATCACACCTGATTCAGCTCATCAGCTCATTATTGGAGACTGGGAGACCTGATGTGCGTCTGTCAGATACAGGGAGACATAAAATGTACTTCATGGAAAGTTTGGAAAAACACCGCTTTAATATCTCCTTCAGTGCGCATTCATAATACGGCCGGATAGTCCGGTCACTGCCAGAAGAGGGCGCTGTTGAGGTTCTCATCTCATAAGCAATGGTCTGTAAGCTACACTGCAGCCTACCTCTTATAACATTGGCACAAAAATCTGACACATTAAATGTAACTATATAAAGGTATTTTACATGCACCGTGGTTATGTGTTGATACCATCATGGAAATTCAGTTGTGCTGACTCTGTAATATGACATGGTATACAAATATACTACTGTCCAATATTTAAGTTCCCGTTTTGCAAGATAATTGAAGTAATACATCTAGTATGTTTCAAAGCATCGGCGAAGAACAGCACAAGAGGAGAGTTACTACATGAAATGTGATCTAACATGTTGGAAACACTAGATGGCGTGGTTGATCTTTCCCAGCGGAATGAGCCGCTTTCTCTTCCTCCAGTTCAGCAGGAAATTGGTCATTCAGAACGATACTGAGATTTATACATTGTCCCACTTGTTGAAATTTGACACTAGTTTACATATTTCCCGTTTCAATTGCTGGTGTCTTTTGCGTTCAAAATAGAGAAATAAAACAAAAACTTTCGTCTTTTTCTCTCCGTGCTTTAGAGGTACATTACAGACACCAGAGGGCGCGCGAACCAAAAGTCTCATCAGTTTCTTTGTGAAGGTTTAAGTGTCAATGAGAAAATAATAAACTGCGTGTAAATGCACATATTTTTACTTTACTTGATTTTTTCTCTCTTGTAATCTGGAATCAGTAACTGACTACAATTTGTAAATCTGTATGCATGTATTTGTTTATTATTTTAATGCAACGTAAAATGCGATCAATAATATTTAGTTCGTTTAAATAATATTAGTTTAATAATTGAGGTTTGATACAAGCCCTAGACCCCCCAGCTTAAAATACACCAATCCTGAGGGTAACAGTTCTTGTTCTCAAGTGGACACAAAACCGGGCTCATTTTTTTTCTGACTTTCGCTTTGGCTGTCTTCACACCGACTGTGACCGGTTCCTGCGCACGCAAGTTATCGGGGAATAATGAAATGTGCTTGATTTCATGCAAACGCACGAATTCATATTTGGCCATATTGGCTGATTTTTTTGCTCGTGCATATGGTGCACTGAAAGACTGGTGCGTTCAGTCGTGCGTCAGACATAGAGGTCCTCCCCTTGTGTTTCCATGTTACTGCCCCCCTCTCTCGCTCTCTATCCCCCTCCCTTCCTCTCTTCTCTTCTGGCATCCCCCATCCCCCATCGCTTTATGTGCTTCCATACAGCCTGAAAAATCAACCGGAGGAGGAAACCTTCACACTCGCGGAGAATAGACTGACAATCAGCGAGCAGAAGATCGCTTATAACCGGGATCACAGACTGGATCAGAGTGACCCATCTAAACCATCTCGCACTGGTAAGTCACGTTTGATGTAGTTAAAGTCCAGAAACACCATCCAACCACCATTAAAGCTTCACTGCCATCAAACAGCAGCAACGCTTTTCTCCTGCCAGTGTATGTGCGTGTGTGTTAGTGATGGTGAAGCTCATTCTGATTTGTCTGATGGTGATTTTAGAGAAAACGAATGCGTTTGATTTACCCGTTCGAGTTTAACGCCGTTTTCGGGCATATCCGTGAATGAGAGGGATTTTTCAAGCTGACTTTGTTCATTCCCTTGTCATGCATTTGGACATTCCATAGAGCTGAGACACAGAGACGCTCAAAATGGTGTCTGAAGGAGTTTGAGGCCTTTAAACGCACGAGAGAGCCGATCATAAGCGCTGTTATGAGGAAATATGAGGCGCGATCAAAGAATCAGACGCATCCTCGAGCAACAATGTAACAGCGATTATGACGCAATAACGATCTTTTGTTGATCGGCGTTACAATGTAACGCGCGCTCGAGCGACAGTTCTACTTTCTCTTTTTTGTTGCATCCCCACACGATGCTTTCGGTTGCATTGCCATTGATTTTTTTTTTTTTGTGTGTGTGTGTGGCGTTATCGATTTTGTTTTGGCATATTTTTGCCATCGCATTCCTGGTCGATTGATACAAAGGGAAACAGCACATTGGTCCATGAAGAATCACAAAAACACACAGTCAGTGTGTTTTGGACTCCATGAACATTTTTGTGTATGGTTATGAAATTAATTTCATATCTACAGCCATTCACAGTCCAGTATGTGGGTACTGTTTTAGTAAGGGATTGCTGAACAATATTACCTATTACCACCTCCAGTTACAGATATAACAATGGATGATATATATATATATTTTACCATTTGTTTAATAAACATAATTCATTATACAAAGAGAAAGGGAATAGGTAAAAAATAAACCTATAAAGTAGCTATATAAAAGTACTTATATTTTGAATTTAAATGATGCTATTATTATTAATGGATGTTATGCTTTTATTCTTGTGGTTTATCTAGTTATTGTTTCAATGTAAACGTAACATAAAAATCAGTCCTATATATATATGAGTTACAAAAATGTGAAGTGTTCTTAATCCAAAGGCCAGAAATCAAAAGGTTTATTAAAATCACTGATGTTTCTGCTCTGCATCTGTGACGCTTGGATTGGCTTCCTCATCATGTGCTGTTCCTGCAGTAAAAGCATCAATAGCTTTCTGATGGATGGCCTTAACATAACAGTGGCTGAAGACACGCTGAAAACGCTTCGTTTGTTTTCATTGATAGTTTCATTATCAGCTCGAAATTCAATTTGTACAGAAAAGCTCCTCATCACAGTATGACTGCGACTTATTAAAGGTTTATGGATTGTGCTGCAAATATGCTGAAGCATTTGGGCTTTTGTCATAATTAAAAGATTTCTTGTCGTTTGGAGGAGGAGCAGGTGCTCTGATGAAAGGGAAGAAGAGATATGTGCTTTTAAACATTGAGATCATAGTCAGGCCTAATCACAAAATGTCTTAATTAGTGTGCAATGCATGCTAAGTGTCCCTATAGCTCATACTTAAAATCCTAACCCTTACTATGAAACCTCAGTGCTCAAAGCAAACTTATCCAACTTGTGACTAAAAAAAAAGCCGCAAGTAACACATTAAATGAAATGGTAATTAAATGTGAGATGTCCTTCAATAACCTTAATACCCTGTTTATTTTATAAAATATATAAAAAATATATATTTTTACTCCACTTTCTTTAGAATTTAGTAGAAATGGTTTAGATTGTACCATGTACTGAAGAGTGGATATAAAAGGGAAGTATTTGCAGCACTCATTAGTGTCGTAATGGGTGTCTTCTCTAATGATGGTCTAGAGAACTGTAGCGTAGAGAGGACACTCACATTGTACGATTTCAACGAAATTCACTGCTGCATTTTCCTCCCACGACTTCCAGACTTTACCGAGAAGCTCTTCACCCGTAATCTCAGTAATTGGGCCGCTGATATTTCTCACGAGGGCTAAAAGTCTGTAGTTTGCCACAAACGTCTGTGGCAGCGTGTTAATTGTCACAGTACGTGTCCGCGCACTTTTGCGTTAATGCGTCTTTTGCGAAACTCCTCTTTTATCAGAGCTGGTGGAAAAATGGACAGAGCTTTTTTGACGAACTGTCTGCGTGTGAGCCAAATCCACAGCGAAATGAGAGGTTTATAATCGACGGCACCTCTCATCTGAGTGTTAGCGTATGCATTGACTGTAATGGTGCTTATAGAGCTCAGATTAACCACACACACACTCACCCTGAGGGGATGTTGGTTTCCTCTGATAAACAGGAGCAGAAACGCTCAGAGATCCTGCCTGGTGGCTACAGGGGAATCCCATTAGATTTGCGAGGCTGTTTCAGGGTATCGGTGTCTCCTCATGAGATCAGCTAACAATAACGTGAAACGCAACGTCATATAAAATATAGACTGTTAAACATGAGTATCTTGTGAACTGGAAACAGACCTGCAGTGGCCATATTGAAGAGCATTGTTTGAGTTTGTGAGTAGCAATATGTAGATATTAAAGTTTTGAAAAGTTGATTCTTATATAGTTTTGATTAAAAACTGCTATTGCCCTGATATTATTATTATTTCAGTTTTTCTAAATGCAAAACCCAACTTCACAAAAACATTCCTTGATAGATTGTACTAAATGACAGTATTTACGTGATACTTAGTGAAATGTATGTTATCATGGAAAAATCAATAGTGCTGCACATTATTATTTTTATTGCACTAAATTATTTAAGAAATTTAAACAAATTACATTTTTGTTTTTTTGTTTTAAATACCATATCTTTAGAATCAAATTATATACAATAATATGTATGCAAGTATTTATCAGTTAACTAATACATTTATTTTATTATTTTATTATTTATTATTTTATATACATTTATTACTGATTATTACAGATCATGTAGACCAATACGAAAAATAAGAGGCCCTGACAAAAGCAAATGACCAATACCGATAACATAAAAATTATCGGCACCGATATTCATCAAGGCCTATTATCGGTTGACCCCTAATTTATTTAACATTTCTTGTTACACCTAATTAGTATGCATATTTATTTATTTATTGTGAGCCTATATATATACAGTACATACAAGACTTTCCATATAGCTGTTTAAGAGGCTAGTTTTTCAGGTTTTAGAGTCAGAGATCACATTGGAATGAAAGGTATTTAAGAGGTGATAACAAGCTAGTGAAAGGTCTCTACTAGAGTTAGTGAGATTATCCCTAGGTAAATCCATATTATTCTCACTTTGATGGTAATGTATCATTATGAAACTCAAATGCTCTTGGTTGCTGACTTAGGAGAGAGTAAATCTTTGACTTTTAAAGCTTTAAAGCCTAATTAAAGTTCATTTTTAGGAATTAGTAAGAAATTAGTCCAAAATCTGATAAGGAAAAGCGGTAAGAAGGATTGAGCTGCTGTTAGTGAGCGTGCGTTTGGCACAATGCTGACGCTAATTGTTAGTAATGTGGAGAACTTACGCACACTGTAGTGTGACACACATACTGTGCGAGAACAAATGTCTACTAAACATCATCTGAGCGGCGTGTAGGCTGAGACGCTTCTGGATAGGCGTATTTTTTGGACCTTCTGTGGGCAGACACTGAAATCACAGCCTTGCTGAATCTCTCTGTGGGGGAAAATGAAACTCCTACCGGTTTTGTCGCACCAAACATATTAAAATGAAAAAAGATTAGTCTCCTTTTCAAGGGAGTAAACAAAGAAGTGAAGGCTGTGTGAGCGTCTCCGGCTCCTTTTGAAAAGCTGCTAGATCATAAGCACATACATGCGCATACACTCTCTGCCACCCAAATACTCATTCAAGTCTATTTCTAGATGTCGCACAGCTGTGACACGAGTAACACGTGATTTAGCAGCATTTTAAGTGTATCAAAGATTCTTTGGTGGTCACCCCAGGTTGAGTAAGGAACCTTCTACTTATATTTTCTCTATTTTGCTTTATGGTTTTCTTTCAGGTTCTTGATGCTTCCTTTAGATGGTTTTCTTGAACCCGGTGATATTTAGTATTATTTATAGACAATAATGTTAATAATAATATTTTTTTGTTTATTGCATTTCTTTTAAATGTACATAAAAAAAAATATCAGATTTTATATTTTTTATTTCACTTTTAGTTTTAGTAATTGTACACACTACAACAATAAAAAGGAAAATATTGGTTACTGAGTGAGATAAAAATACATTTACATTTTCCTCAGCTTTACTTCAGTTACTAAAAATAGTTTTCAAATATTTTCAAGCATCCAATCAATCAGGCTGTCATAGTGCCAAGATTTCTTGTTCAGTTCTTGTTCAATTCAAGATTTGAGCTATTTGCACATTTAATTTGGGAATGTTAGTTGCAAAAATGATGCAAATAAGAATTAATCCCCCAAGATTTTTTAGCTTGAGCATAATAGAAGTCAATGAATGTATTAGAAATGTTTAATTAATGGTAGACAGCAACAGTAGTTATTGTGTAAATGCATTTATGCCACTTCTGTGCTGCATTATAAATCTGTGCACATAAAAGAAAGTTTGTAACTTGCACATATTACACAGACAATAAAAAAATGAATATAAATATTAATATTTAAACATTTTATGTCTTTTTATTTTAATGAAATCAAAGTATGTTTAGTATTTTCAAGTGAGTCAAGTTCTAGAAGCCTTTCTGTTGTGATTAAAGCTGTATATTTAAAAGACTTTGAGATTAAATGATTGCATTCAGTAGAGTGATATTCTGACTTATTTCTTAATTTTTCCCCCTTGATCAAGGGCTCACCTTTGCTCTCTCACTAATACTGTAGACCCTCGGGCAGCACACACACACACTCGTGCCTTTAGGTCAAACCAGCTGGCAGAGTTCTCATGTCCACCTGCTGCTGTCAGAACATCTGAGTGTGTGATTGTGACTGATATCCGTTAATACGATGAAGGACATTACAGCAGTGGTTATCCTCTGTCTGCCTGTGTAGTGTGTGTTGTGTGTGCATTTGGAACGGTCTCCACCAGCCGCTGGCTCCTCTCCATTGTCATAATTTGCACAGAAATTCTGCTGAACCAACACATTTAGGTAAACGTGGACTTTGGGTAGAGGGTGACTCACTCTGTATGCATGTGTGTTTTGTATGTGTGTGTGCTTGGGTGCCGTTCAGACTGCCAAATGTAATTTAGCATCACACAAGTACTGAGCGTGTTCAGCTTGAACTCCCGCACACAAAACCATCTGAAGAATGCAGCGGCTTGACGAAACACTGGACGACACACACAGAGGACAGAGAACTTCAATGGATGCATGTGTTTGCAGTGGAATACTAGTGTACTGCACATGCAGTGTATACTGGGTTCTAGTGTGAAGTAGCATGCAGTAGGCGTTGTTACAAATGTAAATCTATAGTATGATTCGTTGTTTTTACTGTGTTTTAATCAAATAAATGCAGCCTTAGCAGCCCCAAGAAAATCAGGTACTGTACGCAATGCATACTAGGAAAACAGTTTGCCATAGTGATTCCAGTCAAGCCCTTTGATAAGAAAACCATTCCCTCCTTTTCTCAAAGGAGGAAGAAGGTGTCGAGGTGAAGAAAGAAAAGAAGCTTAAAAATGCGGCTCTTGTGGTGCCGTTGTTAGCTGCGCTGTGTGTGTATGTCGGGGGCGAATGGAGGAGGAAAGAGGCAACAGAAGAACCGGGCTCTGAATCCTGACAGGGGCATCTCAGCACACCATGTTGGTTTTGAGGCAATTGTTTGCAGGATAATGTCCTATACAAAATGGAGGTAGTGCCTCAGTGAAAGGCAGGATTTGAGACAGAATGGACCTTTTTAGAATCGGAGAGGACAAGGTCTTGCAGGGCAGTTAAAACAATGGCATTTTTTGGGAGAGGGCCACTCCCCTCCATGCCCTGTTCTCATTCAGGTCCCGTTAGGGAGCTGCTGAAAAGGGAAGGACCTATTGTATGTCGATTGTTTTTGAATAGCTAATTAAGCTTCTCCTAAGTGTTTTTATGAAGTCTGCCTGTGTGTGTGTGTGCGGGTGAGAGAGAGGGGCTTGAAGGGTTTCCTTTGGGTTTTCCAGATGGTTCAGGTGAAATCTTTTCTCCTGCACCTGGAAACCTGTAACAAATTACCAGCATTAACTGCAGCTGTGTCAGAAGTTTTCTCTTGTGCAAGTCAAAAGTTAGTGCTTGACCCAGTTAGAGGAGCATTCTGGGTTCAACGCAGCTTAAAGTGATAGTTCGCTTAAGTTGCACCCCTTGCATTGTTTCATAGCTGTATGATTACATTATTCTATGGAAAACAAAAGTAGACTACAGTATCATTCTTAAGATTGGGGTCAGTATAATTTTTCTTAGAAAGAAATGAATAATTGCATTGCACTAATCAAATGTGACAGAAAAGACATAATGTTACAAACATTTCTATTTCAAATATATGCTGTTCTCTCTTCTCATACAGTACATGTTTTAAAAATATTTACATGTATCAATTTATGTAATTTATGCATTTTTCTTTAATATATACACGTGTGTTATGTATTATTATGTAAAGAAAAACTTTTTTTTGGATATTGTTAATTGCAATTAATCATTTGACAGCACTAGTGTTTACTATTTTTTTCTAATAATAAAGTTGTTTATAGTAATAATAATAATAATAATTAATAGTAGTAGCAACCATAGAGGTATTAAAGATAATTCAGTAATTTTAAATGAAAAAAAAAAAAAAAATCAACATTAAAAAAATGTTGAAAACTGTTGTAGTCCAAAGCATTTATATATTATGAATGTAAAGTTTTATTTTATGGCCTGAATATTGGTTTTAATCAGTAAGGTAATTATTTTAAACAAAAGTTATATGGGTTTAAAATCATTGTAACTGATATGTTACATGTTAGCATGTTTGTATGTTGTGTTAGTGGTCTGAGATATGAGAAACGCGTAAAAAATCCCACATATAGTGTGTATTGGAACTGACATTCAGATAAATCGTAGTGAATCTGGTGAAAGCAGGTGTAGGAATGCAATATTTATAGACTATTGCGTAGATGCATGAATGTTTGTGTGTGAATACCAATTATGTTCTCAGCTGCTGAAGTGCTTCCTTCACCAAATTATATTACAGACATTCACGCGTGGTTTGGCACCGGTGGGTGAATTGCTTTGTCTTTGTCTTTGACTGATTCTCATTATTGCTGCAGGGAATTGAGAACCTGTTCTTGTTCAGAACTTGGAATCTGAATTCCTAATGACTGTCCTGCAGCTTGAATCTGTAAATGTTACTGTAAATCACTGTTATTTCTCTCGCACTGATCTTATGGACCTTGGCAAGTGCAAGAAAAGGATGAGAGAGCGTGCTGATGTGAGGGGGATGGGACGCTCTGTGACGCTGAATTTACTGCGCTTCTGCCTTCAGCACGACCCCATCCAGACAGGCTTTGTTAAACACGAGACTGTCTGGGAAGATTTTCATTCACTCAGGTCATCGCTGAATGTCAGGTAGTTAATTTCTTAATTCACAGCTTCACAGAGTCCTTAAAACAGTTAATTTGTACCACAAATGAATGGCTTTTATTGATTCACTTTTAGCTGGTAGGCGGTTTTTTGAGAGAAGTATTTTATCCGAGATTCATTCCAAAACATAATTTGTCTGCTCTGTTATTGGCCAAGCAGTAAATTACTTATAGATTAACATTAATATATGTTTTGACTGAAATTATCGGTACGGAAAGTATTCAGACCCTCTTCACTCTTTGTCATATTGCAGACATTTGCTAAAATAATTTAAGTTATTTTTTTTTTAAGTTATTAATGTACACACAGCACCCCATATTGACAGAAAAACACAGAATTATTGACATTTTTGAAGATTTATTAAAAAAGGAAAAACTGAAATATCACATGGTCCTAAGTATTCAGACCCTTTGCTGCGACACTCATATATTTCACTCAGGTGCTGTCCATTTCTTCTGATCGTCCTTGAGATGGTTCTACAGCTTCATTTGAGTCCAGCTGTGTTTGATTATACTGATTGGACTTGATTAGGAAAGCCA
>JAUYWG010000055.1:20595119-20613449 GCA_034779775.1 Enteromius afrohamiltoni | reverse complement strand
AATTAGTTAAAGCACCATTTCCCATTTTTAGGTTTTGATATTTTTAATTTTTATTATGGATGCGATTAATCAAGATTAATGGTTTGACAGCACTATATTGTTGTATACTCTGTTGTATATTACTGTACAGTATTATGCACATACACTGCAGTTGCTAACAGAGATTCTAGATGGCACTAAACACATCTGCGTGAGCAGTGCACTAAGAAGAACAAAAAAGTAGCATTGTTGCACACACCAGTGTAAAGTGATGTCACTCAGCAGCCATCTTTGCACACCTCTCGGGCATCAAAGGCCTATTTCTTTGTATTGGGAAACATCAAACTCTCCTAAACTCTTCACTAAGCTTATGATTAAATTTGAAATCACCAATGAAATCTGACAACAACTGTGTAATAAAAGTTGTTTCTTTTGCTAAAATAGCATCATAAAAAGCGTATTTCTCTAACTGCAGATGCTTTACAGATCAGAGATTGGCTATTTTCTGCTGAAGGCGTGCTTCCTGCAATTGATGTGTGGGCCATGTTAAGCGTTGCATTTTTCCCCATTCAAATCTATACCAGGGACACATCTTATGTATTATATAGTCTTTGTTTTTAGTACTATTCAGTTTCTTTTTTTTCTGTTCAAATTTCGGTTTTTAACAAGTATCTGTCATTTTGTAATTTAAAAAAAAGAAGATTTCAGTTTATTCTAGTACATCAGTATGGCATGAAATGAAAAGTTGTACAACTACACTGATGCACAAACGTTTCTGTTTTTCAGAATGTGAGGCATTATCTGTTAAGATGGAGTCTTTTAACCACTCCACCTCCGTTCTGCCCTCCTGCACCTACAAGGAGGACTTTAAGCGCTTCCTCCTCCCGTCCATCTACAGCCTGGTCTTCATCTTCGGTCTGCCGCTCAACTTCATCATCATCCTGCGGATCTGGGGCTCCCGGCGCGCTCTGACACGGACCAAAATCTACATGCTAAATCTCGCGGTGGCGGACTTCCTGTACGTCTGTTCCCTTCCTCTTCTCATATACAACTATGCCAGCAAAGACTACTGGCCGTTTGGCGACTTCACCTGCCGCTTGGTTCGCTTCCAGTTCTACAGCAACCTGCATGGAAGCATCTTCTTCCTCACCTGCATCAGCTTCCAGCGCTACATGGGCATCTGCCATCCTCTGACAGTGTGGCCTAGACAAGGTGGATGCAGGCTGGCGTGGTTGGTCTGCGCGGGCGTTTGGGTGGCAGTCGCTGCTCTCTGCGCTCCAACATTCGAGTTCGCCGCCACCGGCACCCAGCGCAACCGCACGGTTTGCTACGACCTCAGCGTTCCCGAGCGCTCCACTGCGTACTTCCCATACGGCATCACTTTGACCTGTCTGGGCTTCATTGTGCCCTTTCTAGTGATCGTGGTGTTGTACTGCAAAATGGCACGGGTTCTCTGGCAGGTCGGCGAAGCCCGAGAAGTCACAGCCATAGAGAGGAAGAATAAAGCCGTGAGGATGATTATCATTGTGATGCTGGTGTTCGCCATCAGCTTTTTGCCCTTCCACGTGACAAAGACGCTCTACCTGCTGGTAAGGGCCTTTCCCACAGCCCCCTGTGAACTGAGGAACCTGCTGTCTGTGGTCTACAAAAGCACCAGGCCCTTTGCCAGCATGAACAGCGTTCTGGACCCCATTCTGTTCTACTTCACCCAGCCGCAGTACAGACGCAGCACCAGGAGTCTGCTGCTTAAGATCACCTCGCTCAAAGACAAGGTTGACAGAATCTGACTGAATCAAAAATTACAGTGTGTTAAAGCAAGACACTACAGGGATGGCCATCGTTTGCCTTCTATTGGATGTATTTGAGCTTGTTTAGGCTAAGATTTACAAATCATTAGCTTTTAAAAGGGTAAAAGTGTAGTGAGTTTTGTAAATGTATTTTGTAGTGGAAAATACATCCATTTAAAGGTGCAGTTAGCAACCTGAGAAACGCTAGATATTTGAAATCGCCAAACGCAAAGAAGCGCCCCTAACTGAACAAAACACACCTCTGTTTTGATAACTCCGCCCCAATTCATTAAAACACATACAAGCACCTCCCCCATCGTTTGTGGATGGCTACAAGTGTGTTGTCTAAACACTTTCAACAGCCTTTCTCAGAAATTGCTTACTGCCCCTTTTAGTGATTATTATGACTCCATCTGTGTTACAGTACATAGCTCTAAAACCTCTTTTCTAACCAAAACTTTTTTTTACACACTAATCCAAAAATCTTCACTTCAGCAGCACTTATATCACACCAGAGTTTGTTATAGTTGAAACAACTACAACTACAACTGAAATAAAAAAAAAAAGGCATTTTAGTACTTGAAATAAAATAAACGCTAATTTAAATGAAACAGACAAAATAGAAAAAAAATCCAAGTAAATCCAAGTATTTGTGATTGCATGAGGGATAAAGATAAATATCCCTCTGTAACAAAAAAAAAAATAGTGCCTTGTTTGCATATTTTTAATATATAATAGCATATGTAAAGTCTTAATATTAGTTAACTTGGAAAGTATGGTGATATCTGTTAAACATTCACCCTGTAGTGTCTTAGGTTAAGATACACTTAGTGGATGTGGAAACCAAAAAAGTCAATATTTCAATACAAAATGTCCAATGCATTAAATATCTGTACTGTGAATGTTGTACATAATGGTTGAAGGAAGATTGATTCAGTGTTACAAAAATTAATTTCTAATAATTGGAACTATCATGTATCACTCTATGGACATTTACATTTGCTTTGAGAGAACAGCCCCCAGCAGAGCTGTGTGTCTCGGATCTGAGGGTTTGATCCCTGTGAATGGCAGCTGAATGAGTGCACTAGTTAGGCTGAGTATCAAGATCAGCTGATCTCTCCTTACCGGAAAAAAGGTGGTACAATGGTGGTGCAATTATGAACGTTTAATGAGGGCAATAGGATGTAAATGTTGATATAAGAATTACACAGCTGAGAAAGCAGAAATGTCTTCATATAGTTTCATATTTTTTATCCAAGTGGATTTTGGGTGCAAATTAAAAACATATTTTTGATAATTAAGTTGCACATATATGAGGAATGTTTTCAAATTCAGGAGTAAATTGCATTGCTTATTTTACAATATTTTTATTTTTTTTTTGCTATTTTGAGTGAATAAATTCAACCTTGGTGAGAAAAACAAAACAAAAAACAGCTATAGAAACCCCAAACGGTACTGTATAGAGTGATGTGTGAAATTGTGGTTGAAAGAGATGAATGAAAGCATTTGCAATGGAAAGAATAACACCATCTGTTTAACATATTGCATCTGCTGTGCATTATCTGAATGCATTATCAGATGTTTGATGGTTTAATAACACTTTGTACAGCTCAGCACGCTTATGATGCAACATCTTGTCCTACTAGAGAAGGATCTAGTTTTAACAACACAGAGCTCACGCAAAAAGACATATTTGTACTGCCTGCACTCTCATTGTGTTTTCATGAAGCAGTTTATCAAGCTTGTATTTGAAGTTTCAACATGACCAAAAACTACAAGTAGAAATGACAGGAAGGCTGGGTTTATAGTATTGTAAAAGAAATTATATCGCATTGTTATGAATGTGTTTCAGTCGTTTGACCAGTATTATCTTTGAGTTTTTAAATATGAATGAATTTTGCATTATTTTATTTGAGTGGAGAAGAGTCTTTTTCTTCGATCCACATGAATGAACATAAAGCACTCTAAGTTTTGGAGTGAAATATACTGCACTGTAAATACTGTATACTACACCTTGTTTTGAATTTCAGTTGTGAAATGAATGCATTATGCAGTAATAAATATGCCAATTAGATGCACTGTTGTTATGCAACCTTTCCATGCTGCATTATTAATTCAGCCAGTGGCGTTAAGTTATCATTAAATAAAATCCTGTTTTTGTTTAATGCTTTTTTGCATTTGGAGATGTAGTTCTGTGCCTGTTTAATTAAAACAAAAACTTTAATGGCAAGTATAATAGATCATTTAGATATTCCATACATGCACACAATCTTACTCAAGTACAGAAATAGTCGTAGTACTATGCTGTTTTAAATCCACTGCTAACTTGTGCTAGATGTAACACGCGTTATGGTTGACTCTGTGAACTGCCAGTAGGTGGCGTACTTGACCGACAAGTTTTGTTGTTAAATTGTACATTAAACTGACCTGCTACAGCACTAACTATTACGCATTTATAAAAAGCGAGCTTCACATAATTAAACAATATGACATGCAACTTATAGGCAAAATTCATCCTTGTGCCTACTGGTGTTACGCGGTTTACTGCCCGTGTCTCTTGTGTAGTAAGTGCATATATAGCCTATATGTTTTAAGTTAGCACACTAGTTAGGCTACTGAATGTTTGTTGCTTGTCGATCACTGTGCAAAGAAAAATGTCATCGGTGAACGTTTGCTTTAGTTGCTATCAAAAATAGTAAGTAATCTGTAGTTGTATTAAATGAAGCTCTTTTTGATGTGTCTTGTAGAATTTTGTCTGCTTGTGTTCTTATCCTGGGTTGTTGTTGGTCCAATAAAGTCAAATCAATAAAGTTAATTTCCTGAAGTGTTTCTTATATTACTGTAGTTAACATTCAGGTTCAGGAAAGGTCGACTACAGTGGACTCAAAAAGTACATTTCAGCATGAATAGATGTCGCATATTACATAAAAATGCAAATGCACACATCTGTATTAAATTAATTTAAGCGATAACTAAAAATTGCAATATCTCTTTAAACGCGTGTATACGACACTTGGTTTGATACTTTATTTATTATTTGATGAAATCTCATTTTATAGTCCACGTTTTAGATAAGAGCAAATAATAATGTGGCCACTAGAGCGCACTCTACACATGCAAATAAAAGGCAAGACGGACGAAAAAAAAGAAAAGAGCGAAAAAAGCCTTCGAAACAAAGGACTGCAAACGTTTTTACTGTAAAGCATGGACACCATGTAGACAAGAAGAGCCTTTGGTTAAAGAGGCAATTGATTTATGTCTGCGCTTCCCCAAAGCTCAGCAAAGAAAATGAAGATGTTCATTTGTTCAGAAGTTTCCCACTGCGTGTTAACAAACTGACTCATACCGTCAGCATTATCTGCTCTCTCACATCAGAAAGAGGAAAAGCTGGATCCCCCCTCGTATTCCCCAGGGGTCTCTCTCTCTAACCCCGACCCCATGTTTTAGTCCCGCCCTCAATCCAAGCAACTATCTGCATGTAAAAAGCCACAAGTCACGGAAACCCTTAATTGTGGCAAAATACGGCTGAGCGCACTTATTCAAGCTGCAAATAAAGGATGCTTTTGAAGAAAGACAGTCGGCCAAGGAAATGGGATTTACTTTGGAAAATGTACATTATTCAAGCGTTGCTCTAGTGTGTGTTGGCCTTAAACACTTGGGAGTTTTCTGCTCAAACTTTGAGCTCTTTCTAAATGCATGGATGGACACTAAGGGAAGCAAACATGCGCAAAGTTCTGGGGATATAACTCTGTTTTCGTAAACAGTCTCCTCTGTTGTTCCTGAATTTTTGTCCTCCTCTTCGGAAAACACTGCCAAGCAACTTTTGTGGTTAAATGGGGGCATTGTAAGTTGTTTTCAGGGGGGTAAAGGCAACCACGGCAAACGAAGGAGAAGAAAAGTGCGGACTATTTATCAATGAACTGAGAGAATAGTAGGAAAGACAAGTGGGAGGACAGGCATCGCAATGGCTGAAAGGGAAATTGAAAGAAAGGCGCCTGTTCACAGAAGCGTCTCTTTCAAAAAGTTGGAGAGCTGGAGCGCAAAGCGCAGATCATTTGGAGAGGATTTGGATAGGTGCTGTGCCCTTCCCCCAGACGCCGCCGTAGAGCACAGCGCGCAGCCATCACAAGCGACGCACGCTGTTACTGTATCCAGAAAAGTTTCCAAAATCTCAGCGGCCAGCCTCTCGACCGCAGACCTCAAGAAAGCCACTCATGGAATATCTCCGTCGGTTCGACAGCTCTCTGAGAAATTCAGTTCGAGCACAGGCGGGACACAGAGCTCCTTAGTAAACACTGGAAGCGTTAAAAACACAAAAAGTGTCGAAAATTCGTCTTTGAGCGAGACTGGCTGCTTATCCAAGGAGTTTTCTGACTCTGCGACGGAGATACAACTTAAGGACAGTAACAAATACTGCTCGGCTCAAGAGTCTGTGTCAGGCTCAGATTCGGACAGAGGAGATAAACACAGGCTCCGGAAAACTGTAGGTGGCACAAACACAGGTAAGATGCGTTGTTTTTAAATGTCTAGATCTCATTTAGCACCTAACAATTCGTCTGCCATAAACAAAGACGCATTCTATAACGCTTCTTCTGAAGCTTGTGCACTAGTTCGGTTTGTACTTTATTGAAGTTAGCTTAGTTTACTGACAGTTTGCTTGTGATGCTCTTTAAACGTCGATTTAAATCAGCATGTGTGCTTAATGAATGCATATGTGAGTTAACATAATGTTTTTGTTTCAGGGAGCCCAACATGCAAATCTCGTCGCTATCACCCTTCTTATGGAGAGACATCTATTCATATTGATTCAAACTGGCCAAGCGTTTCTAAGATTAGAGAACTATTTGGGGATGGACGCAGAAAGCAACATCGGTCAACTTCAGATGCTGATGACTTGAAAACTGCCTGTCAACACCTCCAGAATTTTGATGCCAACGAGAGCTTCTCCACTACAGACAAAAGTGACACGCACCAATCAAGGGGAGCTTGGCAAGGCACAAACTGCTCTCATTATGACAACAGTACATTGTATGCGGACTATTCAATACCTAACTTTCATACTTTAGCTCCTGAAAGCCATTCCTTTGAGATTTTGAATTGTGATTCTACTCCTGCTCCCCCACAGTGCAGTAGAACAGCCGCTTTGCCCCTCAGGTCTCAACGTTGGCAGCTGCAGGAGCAGAGACAGAGGGCAGAACAGCCACAGCCACCGGATAGCTCGCATTCCTCACATAACTCCTCCCAACCACAGACAGGGCCCTCCGTGGAACTAGCCGGCGCTGGGGGAAGACTGAGCCCTGGAGAAGAGAACGTGAAGTTCAGAGAACGGACAGGCGATAACTTCGCACAAAACAAGCATGGCATCAAGTTGAGAGGTAGGTCTTCAGGCAGTGAAGAGGACAGCCCTGCAGCGCTAGCTCACAACAACAGGGACGTAAGACGCCGCTCGCTAAGAAAAAAGAAGAAAAGCAATTGCAGCAGAGGCAATGAAGAGTCAGATGACAGTGACAACCAAGCTTTAATGATGGAGCCGTGTGATTCTCAAACGGTGGGCCGCAGGATTGAGGGTTTTCGTTCTAGGGGTTGTAATACAGGCTTGCCATGGGCACGAGACAGCACATCTCAACGGTCCCATGTGACCAAGGACAGCTTTAGGCACCTATATAGAAATTTCGAGGGGTCAGTCGGAACTAGCCCTGTTCCTCAGGTGTCGCGGGTTTCAAAAGTTACCATACCTTCATTTGCATCCAGTCCATTGGGGTCAAGAAGTAGTAGCAGGTATTCTAGCACAGAGACGTTAAAAGACGAGGATCAGCCAGCCAACATCCACAGCTATGGCAGGGCTTCATCAGCTGTCCTGAGTAAAACGTACCATGGCAATGCCACCATGTACCGCTCACCTAGTTTTGGTCATGGAGATAACTTTTCTCGCACCCAAGTTCGAGTTCATCCTAACCTTGTGCCCAGCTTAAGCCCAGCCGACTATAAAACACGCAGTTCAGAAAACAGGGTATTATCCCACTCCTTAAATAATGAGAAAGACAGGAATAGGATCTCTATGTCCAACCCTGACATTGCTTCAGAAACTCTATCGCTTCTTAGCTACCTTAAAACTGATCTTTCTGAGTTAAGAATGAAGAAAAAGAGACAAGATGACGAGGACAATCTTAACTCTGATCAAGGCACATCTGTGTACAGAATGGGCTCCAGGACAAATCGGCCGCACCATGGACGCCCTTCCCTGAAGGATCTCACTGCTACTTTGAGGAGGGCAAAGTCTTTCTCATACTCTGAGAAGCCAGCAGGGCAGCAATATTATGGTAGTGGGCCAGGTTTAAGGAGTTCCTCTGAGCAACAGTTAGACTCTGAAGATAGTGGTGAGCAGGTGATAATTGCTGACAGGGAGGTGGAGAGCGACGACTGCAGATGTACCTACGGTTACGATGAGCCAATGCCGACCCCTCTGCAAGACCGCTACGTGCAGGAAGCAAGACAGGTGATAAGAGACATTTGTCAGATGGGTGAAAGTAAGGATGACGACGATGATTACGAGGAAGACCGTTTCAAGACAAAAAGCAGTGAATCCAAAATAGACACTGAAAAAAATGATAAGGCAAATCAGGAGGTGAGCAGACTTGAACACCTTGATTTTACTGGGTGTAAGGAAGGCGAGGCTGATGGAAAAAGTGGAAAATGTTTACAAAAGGGAAATTCGTTGGAGAACATGTTCTGTGATAAGTCATTGGATGAACTCTCTGGCCATGAATCTAGCCTGACAGATGAAGGAATAGTCACAGAGCCAGAGATTGGCTCATATGGGGGGCTATCCTGCGGTAAAGACTTGCTTGGTCAGACTCTCGCTGCTTGGAATCAGTCAGGGTTGTACGAAGAGCAGTCTGATACAACACCAGAGGAATCTCTTTCATCTCAAGTTCCCTCTGTTAAGACAGAGTATGAGGGAGTAGCCATAGGAGTAGACATTAACAGCAGTAAAAATGTAAACCAGGGGTCCTTGGAGGCTCCGTCTACTCCTAGTGCTATTCGCAGGCGAAGGAAATTCTCCTCCGCTGGAAACAATGGCTCAGACTCCAGCAATGGCAGCAATGGAGAGTCCATTTGTGAGTCTGCGTACCGTTCGTTGAGTGATCCTATGCCTCATAGACGTCGATCAGATGCAGAGGATGGCGGAAAGAGCTTCTCCATGGACAGCAACCTGCTCGGTTCACTCTCTCTAACTTCTAAGGTGGGTGTAGGTGTGGAGTCTTCTGCGGCAGACCTTTCTGAATATACAGGCAGTGCCGCCAGTGACCTTTCTGTGTGTAGTGACAGCCTGAGAGATTACAGTACTGTGATTCAGAGCATTGTTTGTGAACCTGGCGCAATGGACAATCTTATTGATGAGAAGGTGCATGGCAAGGCTGTGAAGAAAAAGAGCTTTAGCGACCCTAGCAGACGTGGAGAATTGGCAGATACTGTCCTAGAATTTCAAAAGCATCCCAGTGAGCCAATTAGTGAACTAGAACAATCCATACCACCTTCCAGCAGTGAGCCCATCTTATCAGAGCAAAGAGACGAGCTTTGGGAGCTCAGTAGCGAACAACGACAACTTAAATGTCCAACCAGAAGGTCTCGTTCTCAGTCTGAGCATGTTTTGCCCTCCCATCTTGGTCATAACGGAGAAACAAAAGGTGAGCCCTCATTTCCTTTTGACCCTAAGCTAGCTCAGGTTTTGTCTCCTCGCACCAGTCGCAGAAGCCCCAAGAAACGCACAAATCGCTTTACCCACCAGTTGTCTTGTGAGGATGGGGATCACATAGATGAACAAGGTGAAGAGCCGTCTTCCGGATCCTTCCTCCCCCAGCTTCCAGCATCAAAGGCCAGACCCAAACATGTGCGTCATGCCAGTGAACCTGGCACATTTGTGCCCAGTGTTCCTTTACATCCCCACATCTCCCAGGACCTCCAGAGGTCTAGCCATGTCGGAGAGTCTTCAACACCCAACAAAACAGTCCCGGGGGAGGAAACTCCATCATTAGAGGACGTCACTGAGCAATACATTTTGGCCTTGAACCCGACGGAGACCCCAGCAGCTACTGGTGGGGTTATTCTGGAAGGCACCACTTCCACACCTTCAACTCTTACCACCACTGCTGAGCCAAAACTAGAGAGGAAGTCCAGTGAGGAACTTTCCGCCACTTCTCTGAAGGCCAAACCAAGAGTGGTGAGTGATTCGTTTTGGTTATTTATTTGTTTTTGAATTATTTGTTTATGGTGAGTTATGACGTAAATGCTTGCAAATATATTTCTATAAACTGTTGTTTGTGCACAGCAAGGATTGCTGATTGGATGTAGCCTTTTGCTTTATAATGCTGTAAGCAAAGCAAGAAGAGTTTTTTGCATATTTCATGAGACTTCTATGCTGGTGTTCTGGACTGAATTATATTACGGATAAAATTTATGTATTGTTCTAAAAAGAACTTTCAAGGCCTTCAGCTTGAGTGGGTATGCATGTGCAATAATATGAATTTATTTGTGCAGAGTTTGACATGTTACCTCAGGTTGTTTGTTTTGTCTCTGATGGAAAGAGCAGAATAATGTTTCTTAGAAATATGAAGGACATTTATTTTGCCCACAGCAGGTTATTCTACAGTCATGCTGTTCTTTTTTTCCTTAGCCTACCTTCCTTTTGGTCCAATGCCTGTGTGTGTATACCCTTGTGTGTGTTTCTCCCACTGTCTGCTGCAAATGTTCCTTTGTTTACTTGCTTCTACGAAAAGTCTGAATATTCTGGCATTCTTAACTGGCATATTTTGAAGTGAATGCTTTATGTCTTTGTGTATTTTTGTAATGATTTATACGTTGTATAGAAAGTTACAAAATACTAAAGTAATCTTCAAAAAAGGCTTATGTTACCAAACTGACCTTAGGGAGAAATACCTTTCAAATACTTCATATTTTAAGAGTGTTGTGCTTAGAAGTGTATGTCCGAGGGCCGTGATGTTTTCCAAAGTCTGCATACTCTTAGTGATGGATTAGTTCTCTATGATTTTGGTAAGCCCTCCGTAGCACGGTTGGTCTGTCTCAGACATTGGGTTTGGTCATAGTTTCCCTCAGTCAACCATTTATGGTGCTGTATTTTCCTGAGATTTTGTCTGTGCCAGCTTGTTCTTTCTGTATTGTGGTCCACTTAGGACTCTGTTTGGAGCCGCCTGATATTGGCTGATTATATAAAGGGTGCAGAGGAGTTTGAGTAACATTCTGTCGGCCAAATTCCTTTTTTTCTCTTTAATTCTTTTTGCCTCTTCGCAGAGGGTCATTATCAAATACACATTGGGGAAATGTTTACATGGCCTTGTCATTCAGCTTGGATTATGCAGTCTAATTTGAGTCCATCACTGACAGAGTCTTGGAGAATCACGGACGCTTTTGACTCTCTTCTCAGGGACTTGCACACACGCATTTGTATTCTGGCTAATGAAAACACAAAGTGTAAATAGAGCTAAACGTTCCTCCTCTTAAGCTGTTAGCTCCAGGCACATTTCCAGAGACTAATGCCTGCTTTATGACATGTGCAGAGCTGTTTGATGTTTCTTTCATGTTTTTTTTTTTCTCTTTTCAGTACAGTGTCCAAAGATTTTGTCTACAGAACATTTGTAAACCAATATAGTGGCCTTAAAACGTATTTGTACACTTCAGCCACAGTTAAATATGTGTGAGCGTCATTGCATTATATAAGTAAATATCAATCCAAGTGTGCTTATCTTGCCTTTTAAGAACTGCCACTAATACATACAAGCAATTTTTAAGTGAAAAGTTACTTTTTGAGGCCAGTGGATTGTGTTTTCTGTGAACTTATAAGTAGTTGTTCACATGTGTTTGGTGGCGTTCTGTATGATTTAGATAATCAGGTCATCACTAACCACAGTAATCACTTTTATTACGTAAAAGTTGAGACCAAGGTAATTATGTTACTGTAGTCATTCTTTAGTGAAAGAGAAGAGGGTGGACGTCTGACACTAGTGGGTTAATGAATATTAGGGCTTGAAGTAGTTCAGACCATAAACACAGGGTTTTTATTACAGGGGCTGCGACAAGTGTGTTGAGACGGGTTAGCTAAGTATTCCCTGAGGTTGTGACGATTTAAAACCGTACACACACACCCCCAAATAAGAAGCGAAAACACATGTGGACAAACTGTGGAGGGGAAAACGCCCTCTGTTTGAGCTCTTTGTAAGTAACCTGTGAAGATGTCTCAATGCTGCAGTAATGTGAAACGGTTCTTGGACAGAGGAGGGTGAACACATTGTCCTCAGCTGTACAAAGACAAGCAAAAGATCCAAGATGAAAGAACCTAACAAAAGCACAAGCCTGTTAAATAACCATGTCCAACACAAATGTGTGAGTGGGTTGTAATGAAAAATAGAAATGAGTTGCTGATGTTGTCGATTAAACTAAGCTTTTTCCTCATATAAAGGAATAGTTCACCCAAAAATACAATTTCTGCCATCATTTACTGAAGTAGTTCCAAACCTGTATGAATTTCGTTGTTCTGCCCAACATAGGAATAAGGAAGATATTTTGTCTTCTCTGTGTAGAGTCTGTGTAGTCAGTCTTTAGAGGGATTACAAGCAGCAATGTAAAGCACTTAAATTTAATAATATGATCTGTAAAGTCAACCAAATGCCAAACCATTTCGGGACTACTTTTCTAGGTGGATGCGTCTGGTTATGCATTACTGATTTACTTCCAGTGGCTGGAGTAAATAGTAATTTGTATGAAGTTGAACAATTGGATAGAACATTACGCTGACAAAGTCGGTGAGCGATTCTGTCACACTGAACGTATGTTAAAATAATATTCTTATGCAAACCAGTGCTTATTTTCATAATGTTGATCATGAAACAATTCCTTGTCCCATAGACTTCCAGTGTCACTGCATGGAAACACAGATTGAATTAAATTCGAAAGCATTTTTGTGCTAATCAAACGGTTTAGTATAGATTAGAAGTCTCATTGTCCTGTGCATCTGCAGTCAGAAGTTAGTGATCTCAAATAATCTTATTGGAAATCGACATTCAATTTTTAGCTCTATGACTTCAGCTGGTCTGCAGGTTTTAACTGGTTTATGATGTGTGTTTTTAGTAGGAAAGGGAGGGACACTGCTTGTGCGTGTGTTTATAAGAGTCTCTGGTCCTTTATCAGCTCCAGTGCCGAGTGATCCTTCGCAGACAGGAAGCCGGGGAACAGAAACAGGAAGTTGTTGTGGTTACTAATATGTTTGATGAGCTGCAGAGGCTGGAATGTGCCGCTCTGCTCCTGAGACTGTTTGGAAACAAAGTGCCAGGCGTGAGACAGCGCGCACACACACACACACACACACACACTCCAGACGACTGTGTGCTGTGTTTGCATGACTTGTCAAAGCTTTGATGCTGTTCTGGCTGTAACTGCTGCTCAGTGTCTTTAGCAGGATTAAAGGCTCAGCTGGAATGAGGGCATGTGTTTGCTGTCTGCCTGCGATCGGACCGTCGTTGCAAAGGGGACACAGTCACGTCTGTGCCTTCCCTTCTAACCCAGAGTAATCCCTGTGTATGTTCACTGAGACGCTTGTGAGTCAGTGTCTGGCTAGATTCTCACTCTTTAAACTTGCTTACAGAGTCACTTCTTCTGTTGTGAGTGATTCATCAGTTCACCGGCTGAGGTAAAAATGGCTTTAAAAATGGCCGTACTAAGCTGGTTTACCGGTTTAAGAGGCTGTTGACTAAATTCAGAGGGGTTTTTGACACTTTTCAGCAGATCAGGCTGGAAGATCAGCTTGCTAACAATCTTAAACTAGCTACGAGCAACGGACCATAGGCTGTTTTGAGGTTGTTGTGGTGAATCTCTCAAATATAAAATGTAACAATTTCTTCAACACAGAGTCTTTCTGTGTGGGAGGCAAAATATTATTAAAGCATAATAGTAAAGTCATTACAATATTGAGTGAATTTGCATTTAGAATAACTAATATAATATAAGCTGTGCAAGTCAGTGTTATTTAACAAGTATATAGTGTATTATAGTATTTATTTATGAATAATTTTAAATATATCTTCAGTTTTAAGTCTTTATATTATTTGTTTGTCATTTTTTTTACTTGTTTAGCTCTTTTTATTTTACAACATTTCTGATTTTCTGTATTTCCGTTAACAGAGATCTGCACTAGAGAAAAATGTTTTCTCTCTCTCTTTCTCTGTTCTATTCTGGCTGTTGTGTTCATGGCCGTTTTGCAGCAGTGAAGGAAAAGAAGGCCACATTCCTGGTGCCTGTTTAAATGAAAACAACAGGGAACAACTAGAGCCCCTTTTCTCTTCTCCTCCATGTTCCTGTGCTCTTTTCCACTCGCTCGCTTCATTTGCACTCAATCAGTCCTTTATTTTCTCCCTCTTTTCATTTCCAAGTATCACTTTTGTTTTTCTTTTTTTTTTCTTTTTCTTTTTCTTTTTCTTTTTCTTTTTTTACAGCGCTGCTGTCATCCATTACGCCCTCCTTCCTCCCTGTCAGCATACCTGATATCAGGGCTGAATCTCATTTCTGGAAGAACGACAAAAATGACTTCATCCCTCCACAATGTTCCTCAGCTCCTGAGCTGTCTGCAAATGGCTTTCAGAGGAGACTGAGCAAGAGAATTCAACAGGATGGGCAGCTTTAATGGACAGATAATCCACTTCCCTTCAGAATAGGATAAATTATTTTAGAGGTTTAAGAAAGGTTCTACTAATGTTTTTAGTGACGTACAATTAATTATATTAACTGTATTAAATATATATTAATAATAATACCCTCTCATAACTGGCTTGGAGGGCTACCTTTATTAAATTCCCATATGCTTATTTACTGACCCTTCTGAACAAATCGGATTTAGTGATTGTTTATATTTGGTGAATGGAACAAAGATTATTGGAGTACTCCCTCACATACAATTTCCATACGCTGTACTTTTTTGATAACCAGACATAATTGTGTCCCAGCAGAAGCGTTCACACAGGGGTCACGACCCTGGGTTGTGTCAGGGGATCGTGGTGACCTGCACTGCTATCTGATATCAGGATTATTGACTCCTTTTCCTCCAACTTCTATTGTGCGACACATTTATGAGAGAAACTGGATATTCATTGGAACAATGCGTGGTTTTATCCACTGTGAACTTTTTCCTCCCTTAATGCATTAACATATTAAGTTCCTTTTTATTAATTTATCGATCACGATTGAAGGTTTTAAAGAACTTGCTATTGTGAGCTATAAACTCACAATTGCAAAGAAAAAAGATCACAATTGCCTATGTTATTGTTTTGTTCCACGGTAGACACAAGCTGTCGCAGTACGAGGTTTCACAGATGTGGCTGATTGCATCACAGCATGTTTTGCTCAAAGTGTGATGTCGTGTTTGTTTCTCAGGTGCGTTTGAAGTCCTCCTCTTTGTGTGTACACCGTTTTAGAGGTCACTTGTCATTCAGTCGGTATTTAACCACTGTAATTTCCAGTAAAACGAAGCTCAGGAGTTTTCCCTCAGTAGCAGACGGAGTGAAATGTTGCTCAGGGCCTCATGCTGATCAAACAGGTGCTTCATCTCAGCATCTTGTGTTTAACCGCAGTCTGAATACCGGCCTGTGTTATTTGAGAGTTAGTGGCATTATGTATTATGGATGTTGTTAACATGGCTAAATGACTTGATCATGCTACTTCTTTATTCAGGATTTATAGGGTAAAAGGGTCTTGAATGGGAGTCGTATATTTTTTTTATTTCTATATTTTTTGCAATCCAATCAAACCAAATGGGTAAAGTCAAGTCCCACCTACATTATTTTCCACATTGTGTAAGATAAATGTGTTGTGAATGCCGTTTATACTTTTACAGCAACAGTACGTGCCCCTCTCTAAATACGCACACATATGTTTTCCCATACTTTTCTATTTATGAAAACACATTTCAAACTACCAGATTCATGTCCTTCTCTCTCTCCGTCTGTTTATATGTTTCTCTTTTTTGTGTGGTCTGCTAAGTGCTCTTGGCTCAAATGTCTCCATGTTTTTCCACACGCAGCTCCTCAGATCGACGGATTCTGAGTACCCGTGGCATTTTTCACTCATTCTGATGTATACTTTGTTGACAGGACCGCCAACGGCTCTCATTTTTCCCGTCGTTCCATTCTTACGAATATAATGGCACACATTGACGTGACTCCTAGACGGATCACTCATTTCTTCAACTTAAAAGTATTATGCAAGGATTCTTCCAACACAAGCAAATATCGCAAAGGTGCAAGGAATTAAATGAAAAATGTGTGGCTTAAAAAGCAGAGAGCGTGCTCATGGTGTGTGTTTGGGTTTAAGTGGTAGGCTATGGAAGACAGCTCCAGTATGAGAACAGGGTCACAGAATGATGCAGTTCACCCTTTCCCATGGTACATCTGGCACAGCTCCAGTGTTTGTGTGTGTTGATTTGTTTATCTTCCATGTAACTCTTCTGCATCACACTGATTTATAGAGATGAACTCGGAAGGCACGGAATAGAGGAGAAATTGAGAGAGTTGGAGAAACGGGAAAAGAAAAGAGACATGTTGGACCTGAAGCAGCACAGACTGATCACTGTGAGACGTCTATACAGTGAGAGCAGACTCTCATTATGCTTTGAATCCACTTTAAAAGGTTAAGTTGGCTTAACTTTTTATTTTTTTTACGGTGTTGCTTTGAAAGTGACTTTGCTATGAATGACATGCTTTGCATTGCTATGCTAAGGACAATAGACAAGGATTTACATCCAATAAATATGTGTAGCCCCATCTCATAAAAAGCTAATCAATGCAATGAAACTGAATTGGGTTGGGTCAACTCAATTTGATCAAATATAGTTTTAATGAAATTGATACATTTTATGCTTGTTGATCTTAAACTAAAACATTAATATAATATAATTAATATAAATGAATAGGAAGACATCCTTTTACACTGATTTACTTAACTTTAAGCATTAGCCAACTTGTTATGGATAACATAAGATGGTTTTGATACTTCCATGGCATGCCCAGAGTATTTTTATTATTATTATTATTATTGAAATAGTTTTGATTCATGTTGCCACATGCCCCCTCACCCCCAAACATAATAATAATAATTAATACAAACATAAAAGAGCATTAAACATAAACAGGTCTCCCAATTTTATCATTTTTAATAAAAAATGCCTAAAATAACATTTTAGTTCAAGATTTTCTATCCTTATCTAACCCTGTGCAAAGCATGATGGGAAGGGGAAACAAAACAGAACTGTTCAAGTGGGTTTAACACAAAAAGGGAACCAAACATAATGTTGTTCAATGAAAATGATTTTTTAAAAATAAACTGAACCCTAGTATTATTATTAGTATTAATAAATCATAACAATACATGTATTTTTAATCTATATTTATGTTTTGCATTTAAAATGTAAAAGCTTTTATACTATGTTTATACAGTTACTATTATTTTCACATGTGTATGCATGCGTGTGTGTTATTATTGTTAAATTGTGTTGATGAGTTTAACTTGTTCTGGGTGGCTTTTTCAGTTTTCTTACTGATTCAAGTCAAAACCGCCCAGCGCTCTCGAGTCTGCAGATTCGACTCGGTTCCCTCTTTCACTTTGAATTCTGCTAGATATTTTCTTCCTGATTTTTGTTGTCTGGCAGGTGAAAATCATCCAGTATAGCTAAGTAAAGTAACAGCGCTCCTCAACAAGCCTCATGGTTTGAGGTATCATTTCTGCCCGTAGCAGAAACAAAGAGCATGCCACAATTTCATACTTGGGGTTAGAGGTTTAGAACAAACCCCCAATCTGAAGTACGAGCACTAATAATAGTGATGTTCGCCACTAATTATTATCGTTATGCCATTATATCAGCTTTCTTCTTTCTTTGTCCCTGGTGTTTTTGTGCGCTGTCAGTTATAACTTTGCTTTCTCTGTCTCTCATTATGATGGTACCACCCTCTGTAATTACAGTCCTCTGTTTGCTTATGCGGGAGAGAATGGTTTATCCTCATTCTGGGGTTCTCTAAAGAATCACTGCTGCCCGTCTAACATTTATATTGCTTTATTTCATGTCACTGGACTCCTGCGCGTGCGGTTATTAAAAAGCATATTTGTCTGTCATCTTGGGCAACGAAGACAAAAGACATGATTTATGACCGTAGCCTTGGATTTGTATGTATTTCAATCCGCTATCTCCTCTGTGTTGTGGTTCTCTTCTCTTTTTATAAACCCAGAATGCCGCAGCTGTTCGTGTGATGTGGGTAAGACATCCATATTTAATTTTATTTTGCTCTGGATCAGTGTTCTCCACAAGTTTGGGCAACATGGAAAAGAACCGCCTCTTTTGCATGAATTCTATGTAGACAATCACAAATGTTTTTGTTGGAATCATGAGGAGCAATGATTAATGGAACTGTGTTTTGTACTGGGTTAGTAACTGAAGTTTACATTGCTGTTTGTTTTAATCTGATTTAAGCCCGTTTTATGTGTGTGTGTGTGTGTGTGTGTGTATATACAT
>JAUYWG010000055.1:20581141-20594900 GCA_034779775.1 Enteromius afrohamiltoni | reverse complement strand
TATATATATAAATAATTTAAAGTTATTGCCATTGACTTTTCTTTTCTCACTGAACTGTGATACAAACTCAGAATTATAGAACATATGAAGCAGTAGAATGTTTTCAACATTCATAATGATTTCTGAAGGATCATGTGACACTGAAGACTGGAGTAATGATGCTTTGTATCACAGGAATAAATTACATTTTGAAAAGATATTTAACTGGAACACGATATTATTACAATTTAAAACAACTACTTTTATGTATTGCTATTGTATCAAATAAAGCCCTTCTAAGCAAACCTTTAGAGAATCTTACCAAACCCAAATTTTTGAAAAGTACTGTCAATGGTACAGTAAAACCCATCCTCATCCTTCAAGTGTTTCCTCATTGGCGTCCGAACCCACTTGCTGTTCCTCACGGACAATGCATGTACTGTAAGGGGCCAGGGCATCGCTGAGCATGTGGGTTCCGGGGCCTTCGCAATGTGGGTGGACCAGAGCGGCGGTCACTCTCTGACTGATGTGTTCACATGCATACTGACTCGGACTTGGCAGGACAACATGGGCACAGCTCAAGATCAAACTCATAGAGAGTGTGCCAGTCTCAAGAAGAACGATCAAGACTTCTGTGCTCGCTCGCTTTTGCTCTTTGTTCGGGTTTAATGGCGTCGGTGAGGCGGTTTGGAGGGGTTGCACGTTTCCACGGTGATGGCAGGAAGGACCACAAGACTCCAAGTCCCGCCTCCAGGAAGAAGGTTCTGGAACAGAGCAAAGACTTCAGAAATCAGGCAGGCTTTTCTCTTGAACTGCATTAGAACATTGGTTGTTGGTGGTATTATTATTGTAAATTATATGTTTTTATTTCTTACCATTTTTTTTAGCCTTAAAGGAATAGTTCATCCAAAAAGTTTAATTACGGCATATTTTACTCACCCCCAAGCCATCCTAGTTGTATATGAGTTTCTTTTTTCAGACGAACACAGTCTGAGTTTATTAAAAATGTATCCTGGCTATTCCAAGCTCGGTAATGCTGGTGAATAGCAGCCATGATTTTGAAGCTCTGTACAGCTTCGGGGGGTTATCACGTGTCCCCTGGAGCAGATCGGTGGGTTTTTGTCATTTCAAATATTTCTAGTTTTAGAAATTATAACATACATAACTGCCTTCCATTTTTTTTTCTTGCTTCTTGCTGACTTGTGACTCCACGTACACAATAGTGTGACTTTAAGAAGGAGCTACATGTTTGAACGACCAATGGAAGATGGGTGTGTTTACGGAAAAATAAATTATTTTTTACAATTTTGTTTGATATTGCTTCTCTTTTAATGCTCTTTTAAAGATAAGCCAAGATAAATGTAAATTTGCTATGTAGATGAGTTTGATTCTTCACCAGATTTGTAAAATTGTAGCATTGCATCACTTGCTCAACAATGGTTGCTCCACAGTGAATGTAATCCACACCACAAGCGGCCTGTTCGAAAGAAAAAAAATCCAGGTTAACTGATGTGGATTATTGTAATGTGTCTATCAGCTTTTTGAACTCTCATTCTGATGGCACCCATTCACTACAGAAGATCCATTGGTGAGCAAGTAATGCAATGCTGCATTTCTCCAAATCTGTTGTGATAAAGAGACAAACTCAACATCTTGGATGACCTGATGGTGAATAGCCTACATTCTAAACAGATTTTATTATTGGGTGTACTGTTTCTTTAAGTTTTTGAATGTATTCTCACCTTGCCTTCCTGTAAATGTTTGATCTCTTGAGATATCCATCAAGCTAGTAGTTTTGTTGTTACCTCCAAGTAGTTACCTGACCACTTCTTACATAAGTAGGTTACCCAGTCTACATTCAGCAGGCCATAATAGCAGGAGTCACTGCAGGGATAACGTCAGGCACTAGGAACTTTAGCATGATTTGAGGCTAACGTAACACTTCAGGAACTGTTAATGTTGCTGCAGTATAATTATCTGTGTTTGGGTTTCACGCCGTGTTAAGGGTGGTCCGGAACTGAATTTGTGCAGCTTTTCAAAGTGATGTTTGACAGTCCTGAAATAGCCATTCGGTTTGTTTTTCCTTTTTCAGGCTCTGCTCTTTCTCCAATATAGGAGCCTTAATATAGACAAGGAACACCAGCGAAAATGTTTCTAAATCAGACATGCACACGAATAAAGAGCTGGATTTGGTGCTTGGCAAAGGCAGGCTGAGGCTGGGTCAGTGCCAGGACCCTTCGATGGTCGCTCCCTCCTCTGAGGTTCGGTCCGTCAGATGAATGCCAGGAAATTGGGAAGTTTTAGGGTTCATCAAGTGATGCTTATCTGGTCGCTTTCAGTAGAATAAATCCCATTATTTTCACCGTCATTGTTTCTGAAGATGCTCATTCAACTAGATCAGTCTGATATAAAACCCCAGCAGTTGGTTGGTTTCTTTTGATGACAGAAAAAATTATTTTCTGAAGCATTGTTGGTGGTACAACAAAAACAGTTCACTTCAAAATCAGAAAATATACATTAAGATTTTTATAATTGTTTTTTAAATATTTAATTCGTTATTTATGCTTTTTCGTTTAACACACACATTGGATTAAAATGTATGTAAATGTATGAGGGATGGTACGTATTTGATTATTTAAATGTTTTTAAATAAACGATAAATTATTGTTTTAATATATATATATATATATATATATATTTATTTAAAACAATAAATGTTACATTTACATTAATATTAACACAATTCATTAATAATTTTTTATCTTTATTTTTGTTTATTGCATTGTGACAATTAAGGCAATTTGACCAATTATTCTTAGTTTTGAACCACATTATATTCTTACTACTTTAATGCAGTATTTTCTATTGTATTAAATATTTATTATAAAAAATATTAATATTACAAATATTATATTTATTGAAATTACAAATTTAAGAAAACACATATGTCATATGTCAATACTTATTTTATGTAATGATGTAATGCTTTATTGGCATTTTGCGTTGCAGTTGGCTGGAAAATATTGTTCATTGTCATAATTAAAAGCACAAAATGTTTTCAGAAACTATAGTTTCATTTTAGGGTGGGAAATTACCTTGACGTGTTTTACACAGGATTATAATTTCACTCGATAGTGTGACGAATGCTTTGAAGTTTTCATGTGGAGTTTATACGGATTGGCAAAATCATACATCATGTTTCAAACTTTGTGAGCGTGCATGTGGAGAGAAGTGAGCCGTATGTCCTCTGGCTGGACTCTCAGGGTCCCACATCTTCAGCACGACCCACGGATCAGCCTTCATCAATCATAATAGCCCTAATTACCCTCCTAATGATGATTGTGATAATGGTAATGACCGCTGATTCCAGAGCCTTCAGAACACGGGAGAGGAAACCGAGGAAGACAGGTGGTCGGAAGCCACTTGCGAATGTTTTGTACAAAGAGAAAAAATACGCAGCAGAGAAGACTGCTGGAGGACACTGGCTAAATCATGCCATTATGTTGAGATTGACCTCCTATGAATGAGGAGTCTGTGCCCGTAGAGCAGGTAATAGAAGCCCGAGTTTGGGATTACAGTCTTTGTGTGTGTGCGTGCGCGTCAAATAACTTCAGAGTTACTCATTTTTGTTTTAATTTCTTTCTTTTTTATGATTTTACTTTTCAGTTTTGACTTTAGTGAACTATAATAACCCTGCCTGTGATGCACAAAATCCTAATGCTCCTATTTTTTATTTAGGATTTTGAGCTGGAAAATGACCTTGACCTGTTCTCGACATTTTTAGGGATTCTTTTCTTCTTCAGAAATAGTAGAACGGACACAGCTGCAATAACAGACTTCTCTCTCTTTTTTGCTGCTGCTTTTTTCCTTTTCTCTCCCTTTACACGTCTTAAAGGGATCACAGTTTTTACTTCGTTAAAGCTTGCAAGTTCTTAAGTCTCCAGTTGGGCTGTGTAAGAAAGGTCAACGTCAAGTCTGTTCCCTGGGACATGTCGCAGAAGAGCCCATATTTAGTCTCCATCTCAGAGAATGCAAATTAACGACGGCCTCGTCACAGTTTAACCTTTTGCTCAGATGCTTGTTCGACTGTTTTTCTGGAAACAGACTGATGGAGTATTAGATGACATCAGCATGCAGCTCTTCAAGTTGTTACAGGAGACGAAATTATTAGCCATTAAATTTCAGAGATACTTGAACAGAACTTAAACGAGGCATTTTTATTGTCATTTTTCTGCAGCTGAGTGCTTGTTTTATAGATTTGGACTGGCAAGACGCCACGTACAATATGCACCCGGACCCTCTTTTGTCCCTCTTCAGTAGACCACAGCTACATTTTGATGAAACCTGTGTTTCGTACGTTCTTGTTCTTCTTTCTCTTGTGTATGAATAGGAAGTTGTTGAGTTTGGCGCAGGCCTCCAGATGGGAACGGCCAAGTTACTGCCACTATCGGCCTCATCCTCCCCCCTCATCACAGGAACTATCCCGTCCGTTTATCTCCTCCTATTTTTATCCTTCGGGCCTGTTGTGTCGTCAGGCCTACATCTGGTTCTCATTCATATTTCTCATTCCATAAAAGACAAAGTTGCATTTAGCTAAGAGAAAGAGCAATGCTGCAATGCTATCTTCCTCCCACTCTCTCCTCGCTGTCTTTTCTCACACGCTTGACTGTTACTTTTGCTTTCCCTTTACGGGACTGATATACTAGTTACAGGAATGCTAACTTGTAATTTTGTAATTTGTGGCCTTTGTTGCATGTGAGCAGCTGTTTTTAGTGTCTACGGCTTAGGATCGGCTTATAACGTGTATTTGGCAGCAATACATGTGAAACATCTTTTCAAAATCTTTTAGAGTCATTTATAAATTTGTTGACGACAAAAGAGCAGCTTTAAGGTCACCCTGGGTTTTTCCACCAAAATAAAAGCACATGAATATTAATGTTGTACTTTTACGGTTGTTCTGTCAAATAAAATTACAATTAGTGTAGTTTTCTATAGTAGTATTCTATAGTAATATTTATTTACATTTGCCCTATTAAATAAAATGGATGTATAAAATAGTAACAATAAAAATGATAATAATTAATATTATATTTCTTAAATTAGTTCTCAAGGCCTTCCTGTAGTTTTCCACCAAATTGGTTTAACATTTCAAAACCAAGTATATTATTATTGTAATTTTACTGTTTTTTTTTATATATATATATATATATATATATAAATAAATAAATACATGAAATATTGTTAGTATTGTTGTTGCAGGTTTGTTGTTGATTTGTTAATATTAACATTATTAATAATAGCTCATTTTTTATTATTAGTAGTAACAACAGTGTTTTAGAGTTGTATCAGTAAACTGTAGTAGGCCTAATAGTAATATATTTCTATTTTGGTTACATTTTATAATTATAATTGATATAGTTTTTGTTGCTGTTGATAATAATTACCAGTATTTTATATGCATTTATTACTTTGTAGTAACAACAGAGTGAGCTTTTTCCCTTCATCCTTCAGCTTAAATTGTATATATTGCATATATTTCAAAAAAAACCTTCCCTAGGGCTAAGATATATTTTGTCTTCTGCAGAAGAAAGCAGGTCACACTGGATTGGGAAGACATGAAGATGAGTAACCCATGACACACTTTTTGTTTCGCTTCATCCCTTTAATGTCTGTTGTGTAACTCAAGCCCCACTGAAGTGGCTCTAGAATTAAATGTTTTCACATGAACTCAGTAATTAGATTTTTTTGAAACGTTGACTCGTTTGATCTGGCTTGTCCTCGCAGCAGTGACACGAGTCGCCTAAAACCCCAGCTTTCAGAATGCTATAGATTGTTGTGTTCGGAGCACGCCACAATCACCTGACCCAGTAATCCCAGCAGGCTGTGCTCATGTGTGTTATGACCGGCTTTCAGCTCGCCATTTACATTACTGCTCCCACTCACTCAGTCAGCAGGCCCTGACCCTCTTGAACTTTGACCTCTCACCGCTTTATAATTACCACAGGTAGAGGAATTTACCACCTCCGAGTTTGAGAGGTGAGCAGACTCAAGCAACAAACACAGTCCATGAACTAGTGACTCTTGACCTCTGACCTCTTGTTGTTTTGTTTTGGTGTTTTGCGAAGCACCACTGGATTGTAATGTGTTCACTAGTAACGCATGGATATGTTTGATGAGAAGACACACAAGGATTAGTGTTTAACTGTATGTGCAGGTTCACACCAGCTTTAATGGCTTTTACCGTTTCTGCTCTGTTGTGTAAGAACAAAGCGGAAACAGAATCATATCTCACACACACACACACCTTCCATATAAACTGGGTCAGTAACTGGATCCATTCGTCAGGTTGAATGGAGGTCATTGGGCTAAAACTGTGACCCTGAGCTGTCTTTCTCTCTCAGTTGGTTGTGCTTTTTCTTTAAACATAGCCTGGGAAGTTAGGAAACTGTCTTAGTTAAGAAAACAAGGAAAAAGATTAGTAATATTTTTAACTTCTCTGCTGTTTAGAAGTTTGGAGTTGGATATTTTTATAATGTTATTGAAAGATGTTCTTGCAAGGCTGCATTTTTTTAGATCAAAAATACAGTAAAAACTATGAAATATTATTGCAAATTAAAATAACTGTTTTCTATTAATGCATTTTTAAATGTACTTTATTCCTGTGACCAGAGCTGTTTTTCAGCACCATTACCCGTCTTCAGTGTCACATGATCCTTCAGAAATCATTAACATGCTGATCTGCTGCTTAGGAGTCATTATTAATGTTAAAAACAGTTGTGATTATTCATATTTTATCAAGATTCTTTGATGAATAGAAAGTTTAAAAACATTTTATTCAAAGTAGAATTATAGAAGAATTCGTAAAATTATAAATGTCTTTACTTTTGATCAAGTAATGTGTTTGTGATTAATTAATTTATATGAAAAAAAAAATAATAATAAAAATAAAATATAAAAAATATAAAAATATATTTAAAAAAATTATATATATAATTTGTGTATGTTTATTTGTTTATTTATTTGGATTAATTACATTAATCAGATGTTAATAATTTGATTTATTATAATGTTGTTGTTTTTTATTATTATTAATACTTCATTAGTATTTACTTTATTTATTTGTCAATTTATTGTAGAAGTAAAGCTAAGTGATGAGTCATATCTAAAGAAGCCACATTTATCTTGTTCCTTTTCTGTCTTTTCTGTTTCCACTCCTCCCCAACATATAAATTTTCAACTTGTAGACTAGGGTTGGGTGATGTTGACCAATTTGGCATCAAGCGCGTGCGAGGGTTTAAAATGAGCTCGTGGACCCGTTTCTTCGCATGTACATCTGTTCGCATCTGATCGCGATGTCTATTGGCCATCGGCAATGGACGATGGTATGGTCTATCGACCCAACCCTATTGTAGTACAGGTTTCTGTGGCTGGTTTATACATTGTAACAGTCTGCTCCTTGTGAAAGTATTACCATCTTGCGTTGCTTTTTTGTATTCCGGAAATCTCTGTCCCTCATCAGCGGTGTGGGATAGAGAGAGAGCTGATGTACAGATACAGTGCTCCTGCGGTCTATCCTCCTCCTCTGTGTGTTTATTCCCTGTTGTCATAGCGATCACAGGCTGCGGTGGAAGACTCAGGAGGGAACGGAGCGTTTTTCATAGGGACTCATGTCCGTCTATAAATAGTGGTATGACCATGGGAATAATGTTTACTTACGACATGAAAACAAACAGTCCCCTCTCTCTCTCTCTCCCAGACTGTGAGAACGAAAGCGCAGAAGAGTTTGTTAATGAAAAAAAGCGAGGCACAGGAAGGGAGAGACAGATGCAGCAGAAGAGGGTGTGGGGATGACAAGAGATAAAAAAAACGATTCCTTGTTTGTTTGGTTGATTGATTCGGCGCTGATGCTTGACTTGATAATGTCATTGTTTCTCAAATGTCTGAATTTATACATTTAAGTAGAATTCATGTGAAGAAAAAAAAATCAAACCGCTTGTATTCAGTTCTCTTTCCTTTTGTTTTATCCTTTGATTTTTTTTTTATACTTTGTTTTCCTTTGACAGTGGAGAGTTTTATTTATATGTAGTATTTTTAGTGTTGTCAAACAATTAATCACATCCAAAAAATGGGTGGTGTTTACATAATATGTGTGTATATTTATAATAAGTATATATATATATATATATAATTAATATGAATATAAATATATTCATGTGTGTAAATATTCTTAAAAAGCTGCGTGTGTCTTTATATATACATAATAAATATACACAGAAAACACATTAAACAAACAAAAGATATTATTTTGAATGTGGTTTAATCATGATTAATCATTTTAAAATCACTCATTATTTAAGGTGTTGTTTAATTATAATTTATTGTTTTGCTTATAATCATTAATTAGAATAAAGTATGCAGTTTAATTTTTTATAGCTGTTTATATATAGGTATGTAATACTATATAAGATATATTTTTATTGATTTTCGTTTATATGGTTTAAATGGGTTCAAAACTTTACATGCAGTAAAGTACATTACAATGGTCAACCAAGCTTGTTTTTAAATGTAAATTTAATGTAAATTACAAATGCAGGTAGTAAATACCTATACTTGGCTTAATATTTGCCTGGTAAAACTTTACCCTTACTTACAAACTTACATTAATAACCATAGTTTCCACCACCAACAAAAAAAGCAGCTCCTCTCCGCTTCTGTGCAGTTGTGTGTGTGTGTGTGTGAGAGTGTGAGTAAGAAAGATTTTGACCGCACGCGATCCTTGCATTCATTTTCTACCTGGATTCCTGCATTTCATTCCAGCTCCTTGGGACGGAGCCAAAACCTTCTGGGAAAAGGGTGGGGGTGATACGAACATACACCCCCCTCTTTCTCTGTGCTTTAAATGGGGAATATTCTGGACTCTTGAGTTAAAGGCTGACGGTTCGGCTAAGGGGGGCTCGACGCAGGCTGAGGCTGGTCAGTTGGGTCTGTAGGGGAGAGAGAGAGGCTCTTTTGAGCCCTCCGAGACGGGAGATGGAGGGGGAGGGACTTTGATCTAATCAGACTCCGGGAGGGAGCAGCCGTCTCTGGGCCGAAGCCCGCATGGATCACAGTCAGAGAGAAGCCTGCCATATTAGGAGAGAGCGAGAGCACACGGCTCCTCTCCTGGGCTTGATCGCTGTCCCTCTTCTGCAGCTCTTCCTCTCGAGTTTTTTCGTGTGCTTTATTGGCGTGACAGATATTTATAGAATGCAGATTTGCTGCACACCTATGAAGCACTGCAAAACAACATGATGTAGACATGTTTTTGATCTTCAGAAACGTGTATTCTGCTTGGAATACTTGGAGATGACTGAACGCAGTATCCCATAATTCTTTTCCAGTGTGACTAATGAATTCTCATCAGTCGTGATTTTTAACATCTGCTTCTTGATTCGTTTGATTAAACTGTCAAACTAGACTCTCCTCGCTCATTTTAAACATGCTCGACAGGCAGCTTTGTTGATTACTGATGTACTGAATATAGTTCTGTCACTTTCGATCTTATTCGTGTCGGTTTAATATTGACATGTTTTTGTGGATTTGTGTTGCTGTGGTCTTACAATGGGATATTTCTCATTACGGTGGCACTTTTTTCCCTCTAATCTTGAAGATCAGTTTTAATCCAGCTTGTTAAGAGAACAAAATGTGTGTTTAGAAACACTATTAATATGCAAAACAGCAGATTAGGCTCTCGTTTATTTACATCTCATTTACAGATGCTAATAACCTACACTACTGTTCAAAACGTTGGGGCCAGTAGGATTTATTTGAAATGTATTAGGCCTGATACGTTCATTCAGAAGGGAGGAATTAAATTAAGTGACAAAGACATTTATACCCCCAGTTTCACAGACAAGGCTTAAGCTAGGCTTGCTCTGACATATCTTAAAACCCGTCAGTGTCATTGTTCTGTGTTAAGATGCACACCTGGAATATTTTCTTATAAGGCATTTTTGTAAAAGTTGCTTTAATATCTTAATTAAACTAACGCCTAGTCCTGGCTTAAGCTGAGCCACATTTGTGAGACCGGGCCATAATGTTACGAAAGTTTTCCATTTCAAACAATGCTTTTCGTTTGAACTTCAAAAGAACGAAATGATGAAAAGCACAACTGTTGTCAACATTGCTAAAAATTGGAAACGGTTCTTGAGCAATAATTTAGTATATGATTTCTGAAGGATCGTGTGACACTGAAGACTTGAGTAATGATGCTGAAAATTCAGCTTTGATCACGGAAATAAATTACATTTTACAATATATTCATATAGAAAGGCGTTGTAAACAAGAATTTACAATATTACTGATCCCCTAACAGCAGTGTTTCTGTCTGTAATAAGCATGAACTTTGGCTGTTAACAAAGTTGATTCCATTTTTTTGCAGCCTATTTTGGCCAAGAAAGAGATTGTTTTAATAAACCGCCATCCAAAGTAATGTGTAATGATGATTACAAAGACTTGATACAGCGAACCTGACAAACTTGGCAAATCCAGTGATTAGTTCCTCCTCAGAAGTGCATGCCTTCTACAGAAACATTAGTTTCAGGCTGATTGATTCAAACCTTGCACATGCTGACTGGTTGCCAGCCAATCAGATTAGACCATGTCAGATTGAGCTTCCGACTTTTTCCTTTCTGCTTGCTCTCTCTCAGGTCCTCTGGTAACGTTTGGCATTTAATTTGAAGTGAAGTAGTGTTATTGTCAGCATTCAGTTGCTGTTTGTGGTGGTTGTTCTTAAAAGCAGGATTAAAGTCTAATGTTATGTGACGGTACGAATCTAGACATGATGTCATGATGTGTGTTACTCCCCTGCAGAAGCATTAGCTGTCAGAGTTGCTGGATGATGTCATACGGCAGTGATGTCATCAGACACCTTAATGTGTGCTAAAGAGCAGAGCTCAGGCGCTCTCAGCTCAATGAGGCCATATATTTACTTAAAGACCTTATATTCCAGCTGTTTAGAGGTCCTGTGCTTTATTAGGTTTATGCTGAACTCAAAGGCCTCGCTTTTACAGCCCTGCAGCAAAAACACTCGCTGACCCGTGTGAACAGAGTCGGGTTTCTCTGAGCAGACCTGGCTTAAATGAGATGCTGTGACACAAGCAGGGTTTACGCTAATTGTAACTGTCACTTGTCCTATCCGTCTTGAATCTTGTTTATCTTTTGTTTGTTTACATGCTTTGGACGTTTTGGTCTTGATGATCCTGCTGCTTTATATGTAACACTAAGGTAAACCTGCTGGCTAAATGAGGGTTTGTCGAAACTGTTTGAAAGAATCTGTTAGACCATGTTCAAATTTAACAAAGCTCTGTATGACAGCCTTTCAGCCGCTGTGTTTAGTTTAATATTTAAGACGTGTCAGAGATGTTAGCAGCATAAACTAGTAGCTTTTAATTTTTCTAATGAAAGTAAAAAACAGACAAAAACAATACAACAAAATCACATAAAAACCTGCCTAAACAAACATGTTTTTAGACTGGAAGCAGGTTCGGGTTAATGTTCACAGATGTAAGGTACTGTACAGTAGGTCAGTAGGGGGTTTGTTCATTAGTTTTAAACTCTTGCGACTCGGTTTGGGCCAAGTGGGGTCTTGAAAACAGCGCTGAAGGAATTTAATGAACTCTAAAACTGAGACGGGACTAAGCTTGATCTCAGGAATCCTGCTTTTGTCACAGCGAGGAAATGCGCATAACCTACCAAGTATGACCAGGATTACAGAGCAGTAAATCATTTAATAGAAGAAACATAATATGATCTGAAAAGATTTGTCATTGTGAGGTGTTTCTTTGATGTCGTCTCCGCCACTTCTCGTTTTCTCTCTCTCACTCGATCCTAGTCATCCCTTTAATCAGTAAAGAATAGGTAAACTCAATCCTCCTCTCTCACGCATGAAAAAGCTACTCAGTAACAGACCCCAGATGGATTCTGGGAGGGCAACAGGCTGTTTTGGCCCAATATCAGTGATGCATTAAATGATGTCATTAATCACGGCGCTGCAATAAAAATGCCTTTATTGTTACGTTCATAATTCTATTCATAAAGCGGATGTTGGGATTGTGGCTACGGGGTTTGGGTCCAAAACCTTGCGGTCTCCTTGCTTCCTTCATAGGCAGCATCCTGTGCGACATGTCATAAAAATAACACTTCTGATCAAAAACTCAGCTGACTACTGTAGAGTTTGGTGTTACCAGGGGTGTGATTGTTTTTTATTTATTTATCATTTTTAATAATAATAATAATAATAATAATAATAAATGGACTTTTGCTTTACCGTAGTATTACTGCAATAGTAATATATATTTTTAAGTAATAATAAAAATATTTTTTTTCATTTTACAGTACAGTAGTAAAATATGTTTACATATATTAATACAATATTTGTAATTTAAAAAGTGTGTGTCTGTATATGTGTGTGTGTGTGTGTGTGTATATATATATATAGATTCATGTATACATTTATATTCTCTCATTTGTCAAATTAATATATGTAAACATACCATCCTTTTTATTTTAATAATAATAAAAAATAATACATTTTACAGTACCTTAGTGTCATTATAGTTATATCTCTTTATTGATTTACTTTCTAAAATTTACAGATTCTTTTATGATGATAACATAAAATGTTTTCATGTACAGTACAGTGTTATTATTAATTATTTCTTCTTAATTTAATTTATTTAAACAATATTTTAAATGATTTTGATGATGATGGTTTTATTTAATATGAATATTTAAATTTTTTAATAATGCATCATTTTCCTTCATTTATGTCGACGTTCCAGAGTGCACCTAAAAATTGTATAATGTTTTATTAGCTCATGTGAGTTCATGTTTAATGCCTTAAAATGCTCCCTCTGTAGGCAGCTCACAAGAGTGCGCATCGGCCTCTGTGTGTGTTTACAGGAAAAATAACTGCTGCTGTAAATCAGATGAATTATTAGTCGTTACTGATGACAGTTGTGAGGAAACGACTCTCTTCAGGTCAGCCAGAACACTTTCCTAGCGTCTCTGTTTTGGCACCACTCACCGTTGACCTTCTCCCAGCGGTTCAGATCTGTCATCAGAAGCTGTTGTTTGGACACTCTCAGCGTGAATGACGGCGCTTTGGTCCGGATCCAGAGGATATTGTGGTTTTTTGGGGCTTCTGTGTGTTTGACTTTCTCCTCGTAGGTGCTAGGGCCACTTTTGATGTGTTTTTTCCACTAAGCTCTATCTTCTTTTCTCAATCTCTGGCTTATCTGTTCCTCCTCGCTCTATTCCTTTTGTTTTTGAAGTATTTGTTTGGCGTTTCTTTTTGAACAGGTTTGAGATATTAAAGCAGATAGAGCTCTAGGTTGGAACGCTAGACTCATCCGAACCGACCGGGGGGGTGTCTCCCTCCTCCTCCCTTTGAGGTGTGCTTCATTCCTGCTGCAACTTTCCCAAAAGTTACTCATTTGGAGGACTGTTTTCATAGTCGAGAAGGAGAGTATGGTGGGGTGGGGTGAGGTGACTAAAATCTAAAGGAATGAAATAAGCCACGTTTAAAGTGTGTAAATGTTTAGTTTTTTTAGGAAGTCTCTTATGCTCACCAACACTGCTTTTACTTGATAAAACATTCTGTTAAACAGTAAAATAACAAAACAACACATTTTAAAATAACAATAGTTTGAAATGAATTGGCGTGCACAATGCAGTTTGTTTTTTAATTGTTCAAAACTGAGTTATCTGTGTGTGTGTGTGTGTGTATGTGTGTGTATAT